>JAOEHX010052944.1:2978-16925 GCA_025448015.1 Bolborhynchus lineola | reverse complement strand
CCTTCTCTTCTCCAGGCTGAACAGCCCCAACTCTCTCATCCTATCTTCATACAGGAGGTGCTCCAGTCCCTGATCATCCTCGCAGCCTCCTCTGGACTTGTTCCGACTTGTTGTTTTTATGTTGAGGACCTAATATCTCATTAAGCACTTAATATCTCAGATACTGCAAAATACCCATGGTTTCCCAAAGCAGATAGCGCAGTTGCTGATTGAGCTGGAAGGAGATGTCCTGTGTGGTGCTGGTGAATACCAGCCTGCTGAGGTCTTGAGTGAAACCAGCACATCAGAAAGGCCAGGGATGCATCATGCGTGTTTGTATGGCCCAAATGCCATCCAAAAGCTGAGAATTTGAACCTGGCATCCGGCTGCTGCTCACTGTCAGTTTCCAGGCATCAGATCCTGGCCTGAGAGGTATTGAATGTGTCATTGGCATGTGGGCACCAAGTGTGGAGCTTCTCCTGCTCACCAGGGAACTGAAACCCTGGAGATGGATTCTCAGTTCTGGCAGGATTAAAGCTCCTGGAAACACTGACACTCTGTGCTGAGTTTTTGCCAGACTTACACATGGAATAATTAATGTTGCATTTATGAAGCGGACTTAAATTCACTCCAGTATATTTACTCCCAAGTAATTAATGCTCTGATGTGGCTGTTTCAACAGATCACAGCTATTGTTTACTGTCACGCCTTGGATGCATGAATTTTTACCCGAAGATATATTTCAGTGTAATTTTTCAGCAGGATGAAAGCAGCAGTCTGATTCACAACAGAAAAACATAAAGCTCACAAATCATGCTTCCCCGCTGCGTTTGAACTCTGCTTCTGTACATGGAGAGAAAAGAAATCCCCACAACCCTGCATGTTTAGTTATTCTGTAACCAGGCATTTCAGGTCAAAGACACAGAAGGGAGCAAAAAAGATAAGCAAAGCTAAAATGCCAATGTCAGAGAAGTTCTTCCTCAGCGTAGTGAAGACAAATCCAAGGAAGAAGCAGAACACCAGTCAATGTCCTATCTCCACTTTGCTTCCTAGCCAAAGACACTGGAAGTGTCTCCAAGAAGTGAAAAGATATCTCCCATGAAAGGGTGCCAGCATTGCCAAGGGAAATACGAAATAAAACACTCACAGCTGTTACTGAAGGGATTGTCCCGAGAGTGTTCGTGCTCCTCTGGAGAAGGAGGGGATTACTGGGTGCAAGGGACAACTCTGGTCAGTGGGAAACTGGGTTTATTTAGTGCTCTCCCACTGGACCCCTCTTCTGCAGACAGCCCAAAGGCAGAACAGGACCCAAAGAGCCACTACAGAGCTGCAAGGTGCCTGGGGTCCCAGGGGCTGCAGGCGCTCTCTCGCCTCTGGTTAGGTTTCTCCACCCGGTTTGAGGCTTTGGTTTAGGGCAGCGTGGGTTGCATCAATGTGTCCAGGTTCCACACAGCAGCTGGGGGAAGCTTTTCATTTTTCTTTATTAAACATAGGTACATAAACCAAGCCATGTAGGAAACTGGGATTGAAAAGGGACCTGCTGGGGCTTTGCAGTCACCCTCCTCCTCTTACAGTCACTTCTTCACCATGTGTAGCATCTCCATCCCTTCACTCAGAGTCTGCACTACAGTGGCCAGGCATTTTCTCTACACCCTCCTCAAAGGCAGTGAGCCAGAGGATTTGGGTTTGTAGCTTGTGAGACCATCACTGTACCCCATCCCTGGCAATAGAAGGGTCACAAGGACACTTAGAGAAGCATTCCCTGAAGTGATGGCACTTTTTCAATGATCCAACTTGAAATGAGGAGGAAGGACAGCCCAATTTACAGCATGGTGTGGTGTCCCGGCTCGACCTGCCTCCCCCAGCAGAGAGGAGCTCTTGTTTCCTGGAGGATGCATTTCTGAGTGTTAGCTCTCATCCCATCGCTGCCAGGCTGACATTGAGCAGTAAAACATCTCTCTCTAGGGAGTGTGTGTGTCTGGTGAGTGAAACTTCACAGTGGCAGCTAGAGGAAGCTCTGAATTAGATGTGAGACGGGATTCAAAGGATTAATGACCCTGGAACATGGCTTCGGTGCCAAAGACACTTTATTTCAAGCTGTAAAATACCAAGAACTTGACAAACATAGGGATACCGCGCCCATCTCCTATAAACCTTAGCTAACCAGTGCTAGCCGTGTGCTCCAAGCCTGGCATTGAGAGGTACCTAGCTTGCTCTGCAGTATGCAGCTCCAGCCACGGGTCAGATAGTTCAGGGAGGAGGACTCCTCCTTTGCCAATGTGGCTGGCTCAAAAAGCCTTGTGACACTGTAAAGCCTTTTAGCAGGCTGTTGACTTAGCCAACTGTTGCCAGTAGCTGCGAAACAGGGATGGCAGAATCTCCAGTGGGAGCTTTGCCTGCAAAGTCAGTCACTGCTGTGGGATGCTCCGAGAGCCTTAGAATGACCATTCACTGAAAGAAAAAAAAGGGCTTTATCAGGACATGCTTCCTTTATGCAGCGAGGACAGAGCCAGGCAGAGTGAACGTTATCATTTATTTTAACCACAGGGTAACTTATTACTGAGTGTCATTCTGCTCGGCATGCTCTCTTAATACTGATTAGGCCAATAGCTTGAGCAAATAAGCTGAAAGTTCCTATGGTTCATTCTTTGGGAAAAGGTCATTCACCTCATGTAAATGGACCCACTAAAGAGGTGTGTTTTTTCCAGGGGCTGGAGTGAACCTCACCTGTTGGACTGTCCTTCAGACATGACTCAGGAGCAGAATGAATCACAGCTCGTAGCGTACCAAGAGTAGGAGGACAGGCAGCCTTGTCACCGTGGTGAGGCACTGAAGGCTGCCTGGAGGAGACATCTTCAGACAGCAGGGCTTAAAGAAGAGATGTGGCTTCCTCTCTGCTGGAACAGCGTGTTTCTGGTGAGTTAGTGGAGATGAACGGACATTCCTGCTCCTGGGTTAATTTACAGCTATCTGTAAAGAAAGGCTTCTTTATTTATTGCAGTTAGAAATCTGTGCACATTTTAAGCAAAGGCTGCATAACTTGTTAAAGGAGAGACTGAATGGCAAGTGAGAAGCAGGCTGGGATAACTCTTGCATGTAAGCAGCCTGGAAAGCAGTCAGATGAAAATATTTCCTATAACTCAGGTTTGCTCTTTAACTTTTGACTTTACAAAGGTTAAAAATTAGTACAGATTGCCTTCTTGCTCTGGTGTTTGAAATACTAAACATTTTTCTTGTGTTCTTTAATTAAACTCAGTTCTTAATGTGCCCTTATAAACCAACCCATCCATTTGTATCTCCATGGTGTGTAATTGTATATCATTTAAAATCCCAAAGGCAGGACATCCCACTTTTACAATGGATTTGGAATAACTGATGCATTTTAACACAGTCAGTATAAGATAACCTTCAGAGTCTGGGTGACAAGAGGAGGCTATTTTACAAGGACTGTGATGTTAAAAGTTCATTGTCACTTACTGTGTAGTGAGTATTGAGTAGGGAGTCCAGAGGGACATTATCATCTTAACAGAAGACTTTTTTCCCCCATCTTCACTTGTATCAATATAATAAGTATCCCAAGACTTGTCATTTGTAGAGTGAGGGCAACATCTGGCTTGGCAAGAATCATGCATATTAGACCTGATAAAAACCAATATACAATGCACATGGTGGTTTCACAGCACCACGTACTGTGCTCTGGCGGGAAGGAGTCCATGTGCAACTGGGGGCATGCATGTTATGCCAGCCTTTAGAGCACCATTTAAGTGCTGGGATCAATATGCAGAGCAAAAAGCAGCCACTTGCTATTTTAATGTATTTTCTTGAGATTCTGTTGGATGCCACTGAAGTCCACAGATCCTGGTTTTGAGCAGCTGGTGAGCCACTCTTTGTTGCTGAAGTATACACAGCACTCAAATTTTGCAGCTTTTAACTGTAAAAATCCCATGTGCAAAAAGAAAGAAATTACAAAATTGTTCAGGTGTAAATATAAACTCAAAATAACACAGGAAAAGCATTTCTGGGGAGGTGCTGGGTCTTAGTTCTGTGATAAATGAATTGCTCAAAACCGGATAAAAATGCTAAGTTCAATTTCCTAAGTGAGTAAAGGTGAGCAAACAGCGCTGGTGCGCAGGGAGTCGCTGCTCCATCAACACACACACCTCCTAACACGCACTCCCGGTTTTCTTCTCTTTTCTCATGCATATACAATAAGAGGGTGTAAAAATGTGAATTGTCTCTCTCTTCGTATTAAAATGAGTTTCACAAGTCCCTCCTGCATGCGCACTCCCTCCTGGGGGTCTTGGGCAGGGGGCTCGGGATGAAGTAAGAGTCTTCCTCTTTTACACTTTTTCCCTTGCGCATGTCTCTTGTTGGTTCTCCCCCTTCTCTCCCCTTCTTAACCGTCCTTTGCTGGTCTTAGCTTGTAGTTCTTGGGAATTTGCAATCTTCATAGATAAGGGGGGCTTCTGCTGTTCCTCATAGATAAAAGAATAAAAGGAACATCTGCAGTTTGTAACTTCACAAACTTCCCCTCAAGGTCTTTGTATCCAGGAGGCTCCAACGTTTATAGCAATGTTTAAAGAGCTACTTACAGCTAACAATGTTAAAATGACTAGGTTTTCTTTGTTCTAACATTATAGCAATGTTTAAAGAGATACTTACAGCTATGTCTTTAAAACAACAATATTAAAAAAAAATACATGCATTATACACAACAGTTTCGGTCATACAAGGAATAAATCATTTAATTCCATATTTGTCTTTTGATTGACACGGATCATATTTACATAACTCACAGTTCTATCTACTTCCTTCCATGAAAGTGTAAAATGTATGAGTTTCCTTTCATTTGAGCTTCCCGTGCTGTACTCAAGCTGGGAAGCAACCTCAGAAGGGTCTTGGGTGTCTTCAGAAATCTAGAAGACCAAAGTCTGCAGCTTAGAGTTGTCAGGGACCTGGATCTAGGGACTCATCTCCAACCAACAGCAGCCAGAGTGACTGCTGAGATGTGTGGGCAGGGAAGCAATGGAGAAGACATCACCCACAGTCTCTCAGCTTGTTTGGTGAAGCAGTGGTCTCCCACACCAGAATGTGGGCAGTGGGGCAGAGCCACTGTGTGGTGGAAGCTGGAGGAGATGGTCTTTAAAATCTCTGTTTCAGGCTGAAAGACCTAAAATCTGTTTGGTCTTGCTCTTTCCCTACTGGGGAAACCAGAGGTGCAAGCAGCATTCTGGATCCTGCTCAGACTCTCCACTGGGGTAGATACATTAGCCTGAGGATGCTTTGCTTTGTAGCTTTGATGAATGAGACTTCCAAGTTACTTTGGTCATTTTTATGCAGATGTTTATGATCTTTAAAATAACAGGGGGGTCCCTTACAGTCTTTTACCTAAATTTCCTGTTAGTGCACAACAAATATCTGTTCTGTCACTGTATTGTACCTGAGAAGCTCCAGTCTGTGGGAAATCTGGTGGTCATGACTTTGTGAAGTAGGGAAGTACCTCTAGCAGCTGTGTAGCATCCCTGCTGTGCATGCCAGCTTTAGTGTGGACACCAGGAGGTGGCCCACAAGTTATGAAACACCTTAGGAGGAAATCAGCAACATGCATGTCAAATATTCCTGTTGGAGCAAATGATTAGACAGGAGCTTTGCACAGCAAGATTTAGGTGCACATTCAAGTGGCACCTTCTTATTAGGGTGTAGTAGACTTGTAACTTGATTTCATTGGCACCATAGCTTTACATCCTCCTTTGTGAGGCCTGAAAGGAGTGAATAAGATAAAGGTTACTTGGACAGCAAGGTAATTGGCACAGCTAACTGTGGGGAGCAGCTTTACCCATGTTTTTTGAAATACAAAGTGGACCATGTCTTTGAGAAGTCCTCAAAAAATTGCTCACAGGTGGTTTTGTGGCAGCAGGGAGAAAGCCTGCATGCCTGTTTGGCTATAAAATGTGAACTTTGAATTGTGAAGACGCTGAAAAGGTCGGGCTGGGGGGGGGTGTGAAGTAGTAGCAAACATTAGGTCTATAACCGGCAGGACAAATGCCTCCCTGAGGAGTCAGCAAGTGTTGTTGACACACCTGGCACAGTGGAACATGCTCGGGAGTGATTTGCAAGGAAGAGTTTCAGACAGCGCCACGCTACGATGGCAGGTAAAAGTTGAGAGTACCAGTTGTGAAAGTCTTAGTCTTCATGTAGTAATTAATGGTCTGTGAGGCCAGCACGTCTGGGGGACACACGTGTGTTGTGGTGTCATTTGCCTGTGAGTGGGTGATGGTTCAGGTGAGGCCAGTGAGCGGTGGTGGAGCACTGGGGAGAGCCAGCCAACCATCTCAGACTGCCAGTGCACAGAGGGGAGCCCTCTGCTCAGGTCAGGTCCCTCCAAAGGAAGCTGAAGTTGGGCAAGCTGCCATAAGAGCTGGATTGATGCCACTGACAGATGAGGGACTAAAGGTCAAGGAGGAGCTTTCTGCTTCTCTGAGGGATGTAAGTGAGATACCTTTGACTCAATGGCATGCTGGCTTTTCCTTCTCTTGGAGCTGAGCCCACCAGTTCCTCATCTCCACACCCTTATTCTGCCATCCCTGGATTGGCAGCAGGTAGTCACTGTCCACAAAGTGTATTCTCTCAGGATTGTGGCAGGGAAGCAAGGAGAGAAAAGGGAGGATAGCTGGGGAGGGGCTGGCTTACAGCAGCTGAGCTCACATCTCCACGGTGTCACCAAGGTAAGGGGCCCAGCCCCAGGCAGCAGACCCGCTCTGCTGTCACTTCAGTGGCTCCCAGGATGTCTGCACCCTGTCCTGGCAGCTCAGACTCATATTCACAGGAGAAAACAGATGCCACAGCTGCAGGGGTACATCAGGTCTGAATACAGAGCTGGAGCAGAGAGGGGAATCAGCATGAGCACAGTCATTTAAAAGATCATCTCTGCTTGTGGTTTAGTCTCCTTTCATCTGCTGTAGACATTAGAGGGGAAACATGCTGGCCTGCTGTCTCCAGTCCCTCTGAGTAATAACCTGTGTAACTTTCAGGGCTCTCACTAATAAAACCAGTGGCACTGTATGGTGGGAGCTGGCAGAGGTTACCTTACCCCTCACCTCTCATCCCTTTTTCTTTCCCAGACATCTGCTCACTGAAGAAACACTGGTAAAGGCGTAATCCACCCCAGCACACATACAAATATGAGGCTTTTCTGGATAATCCCATTTTTCCTGCTTCAAGGTAGAGTCTTAACTTGGTGGATAATGGTGTGGGTGAAGCAGGGCACACATGCTGAGCTGTAATACAGAACCTTCTCCACTTCTCAGTGCATGAGATAAGGTTGTACCCTCCTGGCCGTGTTGTGCCTGCCTGGAGAGATGTGCTGGGCAATCCTGGGAGCCAAGGGAAGGCCATTTCTAGCCTGAAGTATTGCAGTGTACAACCACTGCATCTTTCTGTTCTTTTCCTCCACAGCTAATGCAGAGCAAGACATGGATGTCCCCACAGCGCTTGCCAGCACAGCCATGTATGACCACATAGCAGATGTGACCCTTGCACTGGGTATAGGACAAGAGGAGCTGGAGGAGCTGCTCTGGTTCTTCCGCACAGAAGACCGTAAGTCCCATTGACATTCCTGAGTTGAGAGTTGAAATAGAGATAGACAGGCCTCGGCTGTTAACCCTCCTCCTAATGGAGATGCCAAAGGGAATTACCTGAGGATATGATTTACCCCAGATATATAAACCCTCAGTCTCACCTCCAGAAGAAGCGTGGGTAAAAACAGGCATGAGGCTTTGCTGAGATAATGTCTCCTCCCAGAGTGAGGTTCAGCCTCTTTCCAGGCACAGCTTGCCGAGAGGGCAAAGGTCTGGGATGACCAGTGATTTTGGCAGGGTAGAGGGAGCAGGTTGATATGAGCAGGTCAGTGCCATAAGGATCAACTTCAAAGCCACAAAAATCAAGGACAGGGCACCTGCTGCCATCAGTGCTGCACCCCTCTGCCCATGTTCAGAGACAGACTCTATCCACCCAGGTGTGTGGTGGTGAGAAAACCTGCAGAGCAGAGGGGCCCTTCTAGCAGTCCTCTTGGTGGGACAATGCAGCTCCCAGCTTTGCTCCCAGCCTGGGATATGGCTGAAGCCATGTATGGCAGATGTGGCCAGCACGAGAGACACAGAGCCAGAAGTGGAGGCTGTGAGCAGCACAAAGCAGTTGTATGAGCCTGGGGAGGGAGAGTTGCTGGAGGTTATCCCCAAAACCATGACCTGAGTGCTCTGCTCTGGGTGTTGAGCAGGACATGGTCTCCTCTGCCCTCATCCTGCAGCCAAGCCATGGCACTCTGAGCTTGGGTATCCTTGGAAAAGGCCTGGCTGGGCTCTGCAGGTCACACTGCTCTGTGCGCTAACACTGCCTCTCTGCTTTCCCCCAGCATCAACATGGAATTACTCCGTCCTTGCGCTTTCCTTTGTGGCCATGATTTTAGGTCTTGTCCTTCTGGCCCTTAATGTTACACGGAACAGGTGAGACAGGAAAATTTGGGTGTCTTTGGGTTTGTGGTGGAGTGCTGAACCCCCCCCCCCAGCAGACAGGGCTTGGCAGAGCAGGGCAGGACAAGCCCTGAGTGATGGGGAGAAGAGCAAAGACAAACTCCCTTTGTACTGAGCTTCTTGTAAAACCTTGCCTGACTCCCTGTTCTGCTTGTGTGTTGCTTGGAATGAGCCCCTTCTCTTCTCCAGGCCATGGATCCTCAGCAGTTAAGTGCCTGTGACAGCTCTGCCCAGCCCAGCCAGGCTGCTAGGAGGGAAGGAACATTAAATGCATGGTGTGAGGTGCTCCCCATTTGAGGGGCTCTGGAGCAGGACTCCCCAGCCTTGCCGTCTGCATTCCCATAACGTACCCCTGGGCTGTACTGCTGCACAACAGCTGAGGAGCGACTCACTGTTTCCTACAGCAAGAGAACTTACCTCTGAGTCAGCTTCCATTTCTGATGAGAGAGAAAAAACTGATGTCCCAAGTCTGCCACACTTGTTTAATGATGGTTTACTGGCTGTTGCTGCCTCACTGTGGTGTGCTGTGTGTTCTCCAAGTGTAAACCCACAACTCAAACACCGCAGCCCTCTTAACACAGTGCAGCTGTTTTCCCACAAGCAGCTGCTGCGTTCCCAGAGCCAAGGTGTGAAGAGCTGGATGGAACCATCTCTGCAGGTAGATACTTACCCCAGGTGTCTGCTGGGCTTGCTGCTTCATTCCGTGTTTCCTTTCTATCCCTTCCCTGCAGGAAAAGGAAGAGCCACATGTGCAGCGCAGCAGTGCAGACAGCTCAGCAGGCGGAGCTGGAAGCCACGCAAGCCCTGGTCCCTGTGAACGAATGCAGCCCGAATGAGCTGCAGAAGGAGGAGCCGGTGCCCCAGGATCAGAGGTCAGGAGAAGTCGTGGTGCAGTGGAAGGATGGGACCGTCACATCACTGTACACGGAGAAGTCTGAGGACGCTCTGTAACAGCAGCTTGAGTCCAACCATTCAGGCCCTAAGGGATGTGTCAGAACGTCTTGATTCATAGTGATGGAAGTTTAAAACCACAGTTTAGCTTGCAGGGAGAAACAAAAGAGAATATAAAGCAGCAGCAGAGCTGCACCAGCCCTAAGTGGCTCTAAACTTGCAAACCTAGGCCTCCTCAGTTCAGCTCCCGGCTGGCTGGTCTTTACCTGCTGCTCTCAGTGCCTCCAGCCTTCTCTCCCATGCTGGCTTCATCCCCTCTTGCACCCAGGCTGGAACGGAGCTGGGACAAAGGACAGGAGGTGTGGGAACACACTGTCCTGTCCCATCAGGAAAACAGCCACACGGACATGGAGGCACTTCTGTTCTTTTCAGAAATAATCTTTATTAAAGTACTTTCCAAAGTGGTTGATTGAAATCCCGTATCAAATCTCTCTATCAGTAAGGTCATGTATATATATGCTATATGTACAAATAGACACATGATGTGTTACTCTGCAAAATAACTGCAACTCCAGGGAGAAGCAGAACCTTTAACCTGATACAGCAAATGAAGCTGAGCACACAGCCCTTGGTCCTGGCTCAGGCACAGGCAGAGCCTGGTCTGGTTTGGGATTCACTTTGTGCCCTTCATTGGGCACACGTAGAAGCCATGAAATAATTTAAGATATGTTTTAAACACATCAGTCTTTTAAACAAAGGCTTTTTGGAGCGCGTCCTCACCAGGGAAGCATCTCTCCTTGCAAAGCCTTTGAAAAAGAACACTCTAGTATAAAAAGTGGATTAAAACCCGGCTATTTTGGTATGACTTATTCAATGCATGGGTGTTGGTTTCGGGACACCTGAGGCCTTTAGTTGGCTTAAACAGTATCTGCACCTTGGATTAAAAATACTCAAAAATTCCTCTTATTGCTCGGTAGGGCACCTGTGAGGGGAGCAAGGTGGGTGCCTTGTGCTTCATTAGTGATCGATTCCCCCTTCCTGGGCTCCCATCGCTGTGCTCTGAGCTGGCTGGGGGTCCCTGGGGACAGCCCTCCCCGTCCCTGTGGTACCTATGGCTCCAGCTGCTCAGGGAGCTGCCTGGATCCACCCTGAAAGCCAGGCTAGTCCCTGGTGCTGTTGGCACACAGGATGCACGCACGGCTGCAGCGCTCAGCCAGAGCAGCCAGGAGCCAGGGCAGGGGCAGGCAGGGTGATGCCACGACCGATTTCAGGCTCGCAGCACCCCATCTGCTCAGCAGATCACCACCACAGGCTTTGCCCTGCCCACCAGCAGCCCCTCAGTCCATCATGGATAGTCTTGGTCCATCCAGAGTCGGGGGAGCAGAGTCTCTGCCCACCCCCTCTGCAGCAGGGACACCTTCTAAAATATCTTGAACCCCTTCAGCAGGGTGAGCGTGGGAGCCTTCCTCTTGCTCTGTGCCCGCGACGATTTGACAGTGACCAGCTTGGCCTGCGCCACCGAGGGGATCTCCTTGTAGTTGACGGTGGAGAGCGTGTTGAAGGTGCAGCTGGCCAGGCCGTGCCGGGCGGGCAGTGCCACCGGCGTGGCCACGGGCAGGCACGGCCGCTCCTCGGTGATGAAGAGCGGCCGCACGGGCAGGTTCCACTGCGCCCGGCGCCGCACCTCGCGCACGGCCTCGTGGAACACGTGCTGCACCCCCACGAAGTCCTGGCACGCTGACACCTCGTGGTACAGGCACCCGAACCGGCGCGCCAGGGACAGCCCTTCGGCTGCGGGCACCTGCCTGCCGAGAGCCAGGGCATGGCTGCAGCATCGCCAGCGGCTGCCACCGGCCGAAAGGGGAGTGAGGGGTGCAGGTGGGGAGCAATGGAGCGTGCATCCTGGGGAGCACTGGGCTCAGCTCCGGGGACAAGTAGGGAACGTGAATCCCAGATTGTTTTGCCTCTCCCAAAATCCCAGAGCAACAGGCTGTGCAGGTCCCCGGGGAATCGTGCAACCTCCCACGCCAGGGATGCGCGCCAGGGATGCGATGGCACTGGGAAGCAGGGAGGAAACAGTTTGTGCTGTGGGGACAGCGAAGCCTCCATGCTGGGAGCACAGGGTGGGTCAGCAACATGCATGATCCAAGGATCCGTGGGACCAACATTCAGCACAGCCCCAGAACAGCACAGAAGGCCAGAAAACCACACTGGGGACGTGCAGTGCTGGCAGCGGGATGGGTGAGGAAGGGCTCCAGGGAAAGGGCACATCCAGAGGGGAGTGAGGAGCTGGAGCAGGCTCAAGTCCTGCCTGGGGACGGTCACTCTGCCCAACTATGGAGCTGGAAAACATCCCACTGAAAATACCAATGGGCTCAAACTAAATACATCATTCCCCGGGGCAGGAGGGCAGGAACCGTGGCGATGTGGGAGGACGTGGCACGTACCAATGGGGTGGAAATACCCACAATAGAAATCAGACTTGGATAGTGCATCCCAGCTGGAGGGATGGGGGGGGGGTGGGGGGATCTGTGAGCTCTTCCCACTGGGAAAAGACAGCCTTGCCCCATGCCTAGTACCTGTACTCCTCCATGTCCAGCTTGTTGCCCAGCAGGAGCACAGGGCAGCTGCTCTGGCAGCCCTTCGCATGCAGGGCCAGGACCTCCAGGTAGCGCTGGCAGCCCTCGAAGCTCTTCCTGTCATCGATGCTGTACACCACGAGGAAGGCGCTGGCCCAGCTCAGGTAGCGTTCGCAATTCCCGGGGCCGTCCTGGAGGCAGAGCAGCAGCTGAGCCATGGTCCAGCCGGGCCACAGCAGGCGCCTGGCACCAGCGCTGCCCCACTGCCTCACCTCGTCAGCCGTGTCCATCACCTTCAGCAGCACAGGCTGCTGGTCCACCAGCTCCTCCGAGGTGTAGGTGTCCTCTGCAAGGAGAAGGGTGGTTGTGAGGATGGGCTGGGGTATCCCATCTGCTCCAAAGCCAAGCAAAGCCCTGGATGCTTGGGACACTAGGGAAAAAACTGAGCATCTGACACCCCCCACCTTGCTCCTTCCTTAGACAACGTTACTCTGGGGACTGGTGGTGATGCTGCTGGGAAGCCTGGCTAAGAACAGTTATTTGTCTCTGTATGCTGCAAGTGTGGGCTCCCATGGGATAAGGAGGAAGGGAAGGAGCCCGGCGCAGCCGTCACTGCACCCAAGGCTCAGCCCGTATCTAAATGCCACAACACGGCGAGATAAAGCGAGTCTGCAGCTTGACACTAGGGCTGTTTCCCAATAAATCAGGCAGAAGCAGCACCCCTTTACTTTGGAAGGAGGGCGGGCAAGAGCCACTGAGCCATTCCCCGGGGAGAAAGATGCCTTCTCCCGGCTGGTCCTAATGGATGTGTTTCGGAAAGGTTTTGACGTGGGAAGATGAAACCACATTCCTAAAACATCCGAGGAGGAAAGGATTTTATCCTTCTTTCCTAAGAGTCACTGAGTTATGAGGAGCTGGAGTCGGTTCCTGGATGAGCTCCCTATCTCCCTAATGTCCCCGATAAATCATTCCAGGTTCTTCCCCGTGCCCTGGAATCCGGCCTAGGAAAATAGTGATTAATTACTCAAACGAGTGGAAAACAATGCCCAGAACTGCTCATTGCAGAGCGCAGCCCCTGGGGCCATCCGCTCTGCAGCCCCCTTGGCCCAGCCCTTCCCTGCCTGACAGCCCAGGTGCCAGCAGGAGGCTCCCCAAGGACCCCGATAACTGCTGTCAGCCTTCGGGTGATGGGACATTGCCCACAGGGAGAGCGCTGCCTCTGTTTGTACAGGCGGGTTTGGGTCACATCCAGCCCTCCTGCTGGTTCTCATGGAACTTCGGGTGCTGCTTTTTTTCTCCTTCAATGCCTCATTCGTGGGAAACGCGGGGCATGGGAAGGATGCTCCATGGGAGCTCACGGAGGGGCAACATCCGTGGAGGAAGCATCTTACCCAGGTTCGGATCGTATTCACTTATGAACCTCCTGGTTAGAAACTTCACGGTCAGAGCTGCAGGAAGTGAAAGAGGTGGGTGAGGCCACTGTCCCCCCATGGCACCGGCACCCCAGCATCACCCTGATGCCCCCCCATCCCCGTGGCATCGGGGCGCCCGCCTCACCTGACTTGCCCGCCCCGCGGCACCCCAGGATGGCCACGTTGCACTCGCTGAGGGGGCTCTGGGGGAGCCGCTCGCCGCCGGCTCGGGGTTTGCCGAACATCGAGGACATCCTCAGCCCTATGGGAGAAACGGGGGAGGTGGGGAACCCGCTGCCATCCCCGGCGGGGACCTTCCAGTGGGGTGCCCCCCACCCTGGGGGGACCGTGGAGGTGGGGCTCCCCTGTTCTCCATCGGCATCCTGCAGCCGCAGCGGCCGGCAGCAGCATCCCGGCTCCCCGCCCAGCAAAGAGAGGGACCCCCCCCCAGCCCTCCGCCCGCCCTCTGCACCCCGGAAAGAGAAGAGAATCGCGGGCTCCCACCTTAAAGCCCCGCTCCGGGGGAGCCGCGGGGCTCTCGAGGGCCCTGGGGAGCAG
>JAOEHX010052943.1:21132-39228 GCA_025448015.1 Bolborhynchus lineola | reverse complement strand
TATCTTTCCAAAATGGTTAATATGGGGGGAGGGGGGGAAGGAAGGAATGAGGTGGTTCCCCAACAGGAAATTATTTCTAAAGTGTTTGGTTTTAGTTTGTTGTTTTTTTGGGGTTTTTTTTTGGTAAAGGACTTTTTGCAAAAGCCCGCCGGAGGGGAAGACCCACTGGTGTTCTGTTGGAGCTCTTTGTTACTAATCATACTGAAACTCTGTTTTCACCTGCTTGTAGAATTATAACATCTTAAAAGGTATTAATTAAAAAGGGGATTTTCTTAATGCAGTTCTTTTTTCTCTCCTTGGCAACTTATTTACATATCCTTTAACGCTGTTCAGAGTCTTTGTTAGGGTAAAGCTGTGCAATACCTACTCTTTGTGATCTCTGCCATTTGTGTTGCACAGGAACACTGGGGGAATGCACTGTATAAAAAGAAGCCTTCTACCACATAGTTCCCTGAAGTTTCTGCAGCCTATCTCTTCCCTTTTCCTGTCTTTTGAGGTCGCTTGTCTGTCGTTACAGATAACTGTCTTGCAGGGTTTAGGGACTGGCTGAAGCAAAGAACTTCCATTATGTACATGTAGAGTGGAACATTTGACTGTAAGCCTTTGGGATAGGCTGCCCTGTAGGTTGGTGCGAAAATCTCCCTTTTTTATTTGACTGTTCCTTGTTTGCATTTTGTGACATCTGTTGAATTTGGGAAGGAAAAATAAGACTGATTTTTTTTTTTTCCTGGTTGGGTGGTTTTGTTGGGTTCCTGTCCTCCCAGTTTCTTACAGCCAGACTAGGCCAGCTGGTGATGGTACAGCTGAGATGTGAGCTCAGCTCAGTTTCTCACTATGCACCATCAGAGTGCTACACTCCACCAGTGCTGCCTGTGCAAATCTGGAGTCTCTGCTCTTAGGAATTAGGTGTACCTGTACTCAGCACCAGGACACTATGCCTTTGGATAACGTAAGGGACTTAAAACACACTGAACACCTTAACATTTCTATTGGTTTCCAGAAAGCTAAGAGCTGTGGTGCATAAGTAGAGAAGGCTTATGTGAGTCTGGATACTCCCTGAGCACGCTCACTTGAGGTCAGTTATGCTGTGCTGGTTCTGTGTATTTTGTGTCATGGGATGACTGAAGTCATCCACACTTGGCAGGAGTCTGATCTGGAAGATCAAACAGATCGTTTTCCCCTGTAGTAGAATGAAAATGTTTAATCTGGAAGCAGACAGGCGCAGAAATCTAGTGACTGCTGGTGTAACTGTGGAGGAGCAGCCACGAGGCGTTGGCTCCTTGATAAAGCAGCTCCTGTGGCTGCTGGGTGTGAACTAACAAGCAGTAGGGGGTAGGGGAATCAGCCTGCTCTGTGGTTTTTCTCTTCTGAAGGAATGGAGTTCAGATGGTGAACTGTGAACTGGTGGAACCTGCTTAATTAGTGAAAAAGCAGAATTTACTGGCAAATCTGGTGTTTTGTCGCCAAGTGCTTTCATCTGCTTTTGTCCTAGCGGTGGCTTTTTGTCTG
This sequence comes from Bolborhynchus lineola, assembly GCA_025448015.1. Taxonomy (NCBI): domain Eukaryota; kingdom Metazoa; phylum Chordata; class Aves; order Psittaciformes; family Psittacidae; genus Bolborhynchus; species Bolborhynchus lineola. The sequence goes on along the minus strand of JAOEHX010052943.1, from coordinate 37,719 downwards.
TGTCACAGTTTCTGGGGATGGAATTATCTTCATATGTGTGCTGTGCAAAGTACACAAAGTACATGCAAACATTTCTAACTAGGGAGCTGAGCTCATGGCTGGTCAAAAGTGCAAGTTTTGGATGGCTTATCTTGGGGTTGGAGGGGGCTGGGCTCAGCTTTTCATTAAAACTCATCAGTAATGACCACAGAATGTGTATAGTTGATCACTTCCTCAGAAATTTTAAAAGCCTCAGTTTTATTTTAATCCACACCGCAAAAGGGTAGGGATGGGAGGAATGAAACTAGTTGAGTCACACAATGTCCCATCTCATTCTTTAGGTTTGAAAGCAACTTGTTAAGCTTCTGTAGTTGCTGTGACTTATGCCATATGTCTGTAGTGAACCATGTCCTGACACCCTGCTGTCAGCCTCACCTATATTGGGATGTGAAGAAGAGCATTGTGGAAAACCTGCTGGCTTTCCTGTCTGCTGCAACATGGCACTGCATGGAGGTGTCAGTGCTTTCTGCCTGTGGTGGGCTTTGGCTGGACTGTCTTTGCTGGTGAACATGAGGAAAGGGCTGTGTGCCTCAATATGTGCTGAGAATGCTGTTATTTCTCACTAGAGAGGACAGTGTCATTGTGGCTTTAAACTCCCCTTACCCACCTGTATTTTGCTCACCACTTTAAAATCTCAGAGCTTATATTTGGCTACACTAGAGGTATGAGCAAGGGAATTGGACTGTGTATACAATCACTGCACACATAATTGTTGAGTTTCTTGTTTGTGCCTCCAAACCTGCTGTATTTCCTGATAAAACACTGGAAAAAAGCCCTGACCTTTGGTCAGTTCCTAGTGCAACACTCTTGCTGCAGTTTATGTTGAATGGGAAATGCCCTGGTTTCCCAAATGTATTGGGCTGGTCTACTTTCATCTTTGTAAGGAGGAAATATGCTCCTTGGTTGTGTTCCAGGTGGTTTGGTGTAATTATTGTCACACCATTTGATAAACAGCCATATAAACCAAATCCACTTAGATCAGCTGATAGCTGTATTTTGGTTTGCTAATCACTTCCTGGCTTTCAACATAACCAATGTTTCCTACTAAGCTAAAACTGAAAGTGAAATAAATGGTTTGTGTTGTTTCATGCACAGTCATGTGTTTTCTGCTAGTAAAATTGACACTTCTCACCATGCTTCTAGACCTGCATCTGGAGAGCCCAGAGCAGCGTTGAGTGGAAGATGGAGACGTCTTACGGGTTTGCCCTGGGACTGAGAAATGTGTGCTCCTGGAGGCAGCTGTTCTGCACTTCTGCTCTGAGTTTTCAAATAGCTCCAGTTGTATCCCTTTGAAAGGGAATATTTTCTTAGCCTGGTATTGCTGCATCGAAAGTGTTTGAGAGGTGCTTTCTTTTATGCTCACACTGTTTGTGAGGCAATTCTGTCAGAAGGCTTTCATCACTGCTGTGAATTCTGTTTTGAGTTACCGTTGGTTTTGGCTGCCTGGTTTTAATGCACAACTTCTCTTTAAGGTTCTTGAGGATGTCTGGGCTTCTGTCTTAAGAGATTCCCACAGGATGGTTTTGATTTTTGCCACTGGCTTCATCAGTTTAATTATTGTGGTTAGAATAGGAGGTTGCAATGCAGTGTGGGAGAGAATTCTCTGAAGGGCCAGTGTTGGACCATCCTTCTGGGGATTGTCTCTGTCTGTACTAGTACATGGTTGTTTCATAAAAATAAGGAACGTAAGAGATGCTTATAGCACTTGATGTTTAGGTGGAAGGAAGCCTGTATAAAATTCACTTTCATGTTTTGGAGAAGCTGTCAAATAGAGTTGTGTACACTCTCAGGGCAGATAAGCATGTTGTGTACACTCTGAGAGCAGATAAGCTTGCACCTGTGAAGATTTGTCTTCGTACCCCTTCTTCCGTAAGTGCTTTAAGTCTTTTCTTTACAGTGAATGTGCCAAGTCTAACAACATGAACTCTCCACTAAAATAATTCTGGGGAGAACCAGCAGTAAAAATCCTCCTGACAGAAAAATGTCCTGTGCACTGAGCTGTTCCTTCATAGCTCCTCAGCTGCCGTCTTGGCTGTTGCATCAGTGAACTTGTTACTAAGCAGGGAGCTTTGATCAGGTTCTCTGACAATATGTTGCTCCTTGGATGTTCATTCTCAAATGACCCACACTGAATCAGTATTTAAACTTCACACAGTCAGTGTCTTTATAACTTCTGTTCTTTTTAGAAAGCAGTGCAGATGTTCATGGTACATGTGAGTCTGGAAGAGGAGTTTTTGCCTAATCATATGGCCTGAAGGTAACCAAGGGCAGAGAACATGACTGTTAGTGGCTACCTGTGTCCAGCTTATTTTTAATTATTTTTAATCAGCTTCCTACTTTGCTCACAAAGGAAAGACAGATTTATATTCCTCTTTACTGTTGGTATTGGCTGTGAAATCATCCAAGTTGCAAGATGAAGTGGCATTCCTGATTTTTCTGACTGATAGATGATTTGTGCTCAGGCTGGCACGCAACGGTAGTACACGTGTTAAAACTAAAGTAAGGAAGATGTTCTTGTCTTCTAGGTGGCATGGCAGTTACAGTATCCAGTCCCACTTCCTGAGGTCTTTTGGTTGGCTGTTCTTGTCAGTGCCTGCCAAGTGTCACCTGCATCTGTCAGAGGCACTACTGCTAAGTGATAAGAGACTGTCCTCTCAGCCCTGGGGACTGAGCACTTTGCTGCTCAACTGTAAAATTATGCAGAGTACAAGTGACCAGTGCTGTTGCTCTAGCAGGGCATTTTCTATATCTGGGAGCAAGACTTGCATTTCTCTGACTTGATGCTGTCACTTGTACATCAGTGATGGCTGGAGTTTGTTCCAGTACCCCCTGCTTAACAACAATACTGAGGAGCAACCTCCTTGCAGTCTGTTTGGCCTTTCTTTGTAGAGTCAAAAAACTGGAACTGTGATTATTCAGTCTTTACTGTTTTCCAATCATTTCCAAGAGGCATATGGTAAGGATAGCTTGAATATGGCCTGTGAAATTGTAGCATGGTTGTGTGGTAGCAGTTGGACTTGGGAATACAAAGCTAACCCAGTAAAGACCAGCAGTCTTCAAGGGCTGGAATGCCTTTTCATTAGGGTTTGCTCCGCTTCCTCCTGCCAGATCCTTGGGAAAGATAGAGGTATTTTTTTAATGCTGAGGAGGTGAATTGCATAATGGTCTTACCTGACTGCAGTTTTGCTGTTCAGCACCAGAGGTGAAAAGCTAAACTTGGTTACAGATCCAATAAAACGCTAGCACTATGGCAGTCAAGATCCAAGTCTCACTCCTTTCTCTTAGCTGCAGCCATGCCCAAAATACAGACATGTGTAAGTTCCATTTGGGGCCAGCTCTAGTTAGCTGACTCTAAATCCCAGCTCCAGCCTTTGGGGCAGTTTGAACTGCAGGCTTTCTGTTGACTCATCTGTATCTGTAGGCTGGCTTCAGAAGAATACTGAGCAGTGTCGTCATGTTGCCTCCATCACTGATCTGATATACAAACCACAGTAATAAAAAGTTCCTGGCTATGTTTTTAAGACATACTAATGATGTGATTGTGTTCAGTTTTGAGCCAAATAAAGATAAAGGTTGATGAGTAAGTTGGATGTTTTTCTTGTAAGAAGTCAAAGTACTGCCCTGATAATTAGAAGATTGCTGCCATTCATGTCGTCATGAAGAATAATGATTTTCGGGAGCCAAAATCCCTAACAAAAAAAGGCCAGTCAGAATGTCTTTAGAATTGTCTAACAAAGTTTTTCTTTCAAAAAGGAAAATAAAGCCACATCAAATGACAGTGCAATGCATTTCCAGTTCAAAATTCACAGTTGAATTACTTAGTGTCTAGGCTGAGAGGTTCACTCTGTGCTAAGGCAGCATTAAGAAACAAAGGTGAACATGCCCTGGCTAAGGAGGTAGACAGAGAAGCATCTGTGGGTGTGTTGGGTCTTTGTGCTCTCTTTAGCGTTTCAGTGCCACTGCATACTGGAAGGTAAATGCACTGAAACTGTTAGGTGCAGGGAGTATTCAGCATGTTTCAGTGTATTTTTGCATCAAAGATGTTATGAGCAAACTACCTCTTTTTTTTGTTTGGTTGGTTTTGTATGCTGGAGTGGTTGGTAGTGGCACTATTTACTGTGTGTTATTGGTGTTGTGAGCTCCCTCTGAGGCAAATGTATGGAAAATGCCTGTAGTTTGGAAGCTGTGTTCCCTATGGTGGGGAAAGTCCAGAGAAACTCCAAGCTAATAGCTTTGGTATTAACCAGGTGGCACCAAACCATCACTTCAGTATCACATTAGCGTGTATATATGTATCTATGATTCTGTGCTCTGTAGGTGCACAGAGGGGCTTGTTCAGCCCATCCTTTACCTGGCTAATACATGTCAATGTCTCTGTTCCCCATTGCCCTGTTTTTCTTTCTGGAGTCTAGAATCAAATTCTACTTTTGGAGGACAGTGGGTCTCAGATGAGGGAAAATCTTGGGGCCTTCTAATCACTGCTACAGGCTGGCACATCCTTTGCATATGGTCATGGGGGCAGGTTTTCTGTTGGTATGATAACATCCTGTTTATTCCTTTTGCCACTTTTGCAGATCAGTAAGCTATCTTCCCTTTTGCTGTCTGCTTTTTGTCTCTCTTTGCGTAGTCTAAAGTGCAAGTGCAGCTGTTGTGGGAGTATTCAGGCTTTATCTGTAGCTAAGGAAATATGAGGAGAAGCTCTGGTATCTGCTGGTAGTTTGGCTGTTTAGTTTCTCTTGCATTCATGGTCTAGGAATTGAGCATGGCAGGGTGATGAGGATTTCTTTGGGGATTTTTGGCTGTGTGATGTGGGATTTGCTTACACTGTTGCGACTTGAAGTGCTACGGGTAGCATTCTGGCACAGCTTAGAGCATCCTAAATGAAGGAACTTCTTAAGTCTGTGGTACTGTTTCCCTTCCTCACTTTCCAGTAATGGCTGGTTGTGTAAAGCAGTTGTGCCTGTGGCAAGTTTTCAGGAAGACAGTGAACTGGAGTGGGTTTGGTTTGATACATGGGTTTAAAATGTCAGGTAATACCAAGTGCCTTGGTTTTCCTACCTCTGAAATGATGTCTGTTTTGTAAAGAGCTCTGAAGCCAAACAACAAAATGTTTGCTTACAAGACAGGTAAGAGCCACCAGGTCCAGGAATGGACAGATAGGCTTTATTTCTTGAATAATGATGTCATCCTGACTGCCAAATGTAAAGTTCTTGGCTTTGAGCTGCTAGGCAGAGAAAGCAGTGCAGAGGTTGGAAGGGTTTTCCTTGTCTCAGTGACTCATGCTTTATTGCAGTTTCTGCTTGCACCACTTTGAATTCACTCCTGACTCAAATGTGAGACCCAATCAGAAGTATATTGACAACTCACAGGACAGCTCCATTGACTGATGGTGTGGCTGTGCAGGTGTTTGTACAGAATGTGACTCGGAATGCAGACAGGTTGTTGGATGAGTCAGTCCTACAGGTGTGTGGCTTTACTGGAAAGGTATGTTTTCATAACCAGACAGTATCTGTTCCAGCTAAGAACAGTAACTCACAGGCTGAGCTGTGAGGAGAAGGTGAAGGATCTGGGGGGAAGTGGTGTTCAGAGGAGGCATTATTCATAGGGTGGTTTGAGCTGGCTTACAGATGTAACAGAAGCATGACAAAGGGATGAAAGCTGTATGGTGACTTAGCCCTGTTGCAGGGATTCTGGGGCCTACTTCTGTTTATGGCACCCTTGAGAGCTATTGGGAGTTCCCCCTAACAGGTAACAGTGTGCTACCAGGTGATTCTTGCTGCCATGTGGGGAGCTGTTGGTGACCTGCTGGCAGTGCTTGGAGGTACAGCAGAGGCCCCTGCTGGTTTTAGAGCAGGTGAAGCCTTGCATACGTTGCAGCTGTACTGTTCCCATGTCTGGCTCCTCACCTGGGAAAATTAAATGTGTGCTTGCAGTGTTTGCTTTTGAAATCCACAGTGTGTAGCAGTGGTACTGCGGGGAGGACCTGGTTTGTTCTGTCTTCAGCACAACTACGGCCAGTGCTGCTTGCCCCAGGATGGCACAGCACCATCAGCAAGAGAGGAGTGCTAGACAGTGGACAGGACTTTTTCCAAACTTACCCCTCCCAGAACTGCTGAGTTACCTGTGAGATTTAAAGGCTTAATGCAACTTGGGGATGAGGGAAAGAAGATGGGACACCAGACCTGAAGGACCTGTGTTGCTGGAGGAGAGCAGTACATGACCATCTCTCAGGATGTACTCAGCTTACTCTAAAAAGTCGTGATTGCCTTGGGGGAAGCCTCCCCAGAATCAGTCTTGTGAAAAATGACGTGTGTGGGGTGGGATGAGGTCTGTCCTTCTGCGCTGACAAGAAGCTGATAGATGTGCTTAGGCTGTAACTATGTTTACTTCGCATATGCCTTTCCATAGTCCCGTATCCCAGCACAATGTTGAGTTGGAATGGACGTGCTTCACAATGACTCCTTAGAGCTATTTAAGGGTCCTAAACTTGTGTTTAAAATGCCATCTGTGGGTTTTTTCCCCTAAGGAAATGGAAAGAACTGATCCAAAAAACTGGTTGTAGCCTTATCTGCTTCACACTTCAAGGCATCTTGTGGTTTCTCAGGGGAAGCTGCTATCACATGAAACTTGCTGTATAGTGAGTGAATTGAAAGTGTGAAAAGGAATAATGAATTAAAATTAGCCAGTATTTCCATTAGAAAAAAAAAATCATACTCCATTATATTTATTCCAAGACTTTCTAAGGCCCTAAAGCAGCCTTAGCAAATGTTCTGATTTCACTCTGAATCTGAATGCAAATGGTGTTTGTAACTTTTATCTCATGTTTTTTCATTCTCCAACTAAAAGTTCTTTTCACCCCAATGTGGAAAGACCTTTTCCATCCCCCCAAAAAGGTCTTAATCTGATCTAAAGCTACCAGGTTCCTAAAGTCACTTGGGGTGGCTTCAGCATGATGATGACATTTGATTCTTTGGCGTTTGCTTTGTTAGGGGGCTGGGTTTTTTGACATTCCATTAAGGAATTTTGCTTCTCAGAAGGAATACTGTGCCTAGCCAAGCCTCTTGCACTGATGGAAAGTAATGACCTAAAACTACCTGCGTTGTGGTAGGGAGCCATTTTGTGGTGTGAGAGGGATCCTTTTCCCTGTTCTCTGGTACATTTCTGACCACCCAAGCTGAAGTTTATTGCCTCAGGGTTTGAACCTGTCAGGGACTTCCATCGCCTGGGTGGTGCTGCTTTGATTCAGGGAATTCAGTCCATTATCGTCATCAAGCCTCCCTGTCATGACTTTTTGCCATGTAAGTACTTCGGAGTGCGGTGGACTTTCCTTTGTTCTTTTTTTGTCTTATCTCTGCTAATGCACTGGAGAGGCCAAACTTGCAACTGATTTAAATTAATACCTGTTTCTGTGGCCTTTCCTTAGGAGTGTCTGACATTACATAGAGCTGAGGGGATGCCCTGCGAGCATGTATTGTAGGCCTTCCACTTGCACACCCGCTAATGGTGCAGCGGGTACCATGGCAGGGCAGGGGCTACACAGCCCCTTTCTGTCTGCACTGAGGCCCCTGTCAAGGTGTTTTGCCTTTGCTGGGCACCCAGGGAGGAGATTACTGCCAAAATCAGCATGTGAGCCTCTGCCTCTCCTTGAAAAGCAGAAGTGCTTTCAAAACACAGTGTATATAGAGGTACTGACAGGCACCTTTCCTGCCTGCTTCCAGGAACTGATGTGAGGAACATGCCCAGGCAGATAGGCTCCATCTGCTGTGTCCTGCCTCTGTAGGGCTAGCTGTATGAGCGTGCCTAGAATAGATCTGGATCTTTTTGACTTGCATTTTCTGCTCTGGGAAGGAGTGTGCCTCCCTTCCTTCCCACACTGGAGTGCTCTGAGCTGCTGCTTTTAAAGCAGAGAGTGGGGAAAAGACCATAGGGAGTTTCTTTCTGGCTGTCTCTTTCATGAGTGTTTGGACTGAACCAAATGAGTTTCCTAGCAGTGTGCGATAGTGACAAGAGATGTAGAGAATGTGGGGTTTAAAGCCATGTTCTGAGCATTCCTTGGAAAGATGTGGCAGGTGACAGAGCCCCTAAGGGAGTGTCTTGACTTTGGTTTCTATTCCATCCCTAAGATTTCACTGGTCCCTAGCACAGTTTGGCCAGGTTTGAGTGCAAGAGGCTGTGGTGGAGAGTGTTTTGTGAGTGAGAACTCTGTTTAGTGTTACATCTATTTTACCCACACATCTGACCACTTGTGTGCAACCTGCAGCTGTAGTGGCTTATGGTGCATCACACTTCTACCATGACTGTGGGAGAGCATCTGACCCTCTGTGTACATAGCATGGTGTGAATAGAGGATGGGGCAGCTTCTTGAGGGGATGTGTTCAGCCTGTGCTCATGTTGCAGAGTCAGCTGGCTGTTCCCGGTGGAAATCAGCCAGCATGGGTTAATGTGACCAGCTATGGAGTGCTCATGTGGTCCCACATGAAGCCTTTGGTCTTTTTGGTATAGGTTAGAGCTGGGTGGGGAATGGGTTTCAGAACAAACGGGATGTGGTCTGCAGAGGCTCAAAGCTACTTCAAGCTTCCTGTGGGCTCAGCCATGATGGTTCAGGAAGTGATGTTTAGCTCAACAGGAATTAGTGTCAGAGGATATCCATTGTTTACTACGTGTAGCATTAACACCTTGGGTTTGGGCTGAATTACTCTGAAAATGTTACATATAAAACCAAAATAAGTGCAAGTGGAGGGTTTGCCTGGCTTACAGCAATGTTGCTGATGTGGGTGACTCCTGAGGAGTTTGCATAAAGCCAAGGCCCTGCCATAGGTGTACTGCTTAAATCCCCACTTCACTCTTAATCTCAGGGATTCTGTCTCAAGTTCTCCAACCTCAATGAACACCTGTGTCTCCTCCAGCAAAGCCAAGCCTGGGAGAAGGGGCACCCTGACCTGTTTCAGAGCACTATCAAGTACTGGAGAAGAGGACAGAGAGGACTCCACTCTTCCCCAGCCAGCACACTCTTTAGGGTAGAGGTGAGTAGCGGGAACGGAGAAACACAAAGCAGCAAAGGCTAAGCCTGAGGCTGTGTTCTAGGAAGCTATTAGTCTGATCTTACTGTTAAATGTAAAAGGAACTTGTGGCTAAGAGGCTGCCTGTGGGCTGTTGTGTGTTTAGACGTACTTGAGATGTGCGGTGGACTTCTAAGAGCCTTTGAAAGGCTGAGAAATTCATGGTCTCATGAAATTATTACTGTGGTTTCCTTCAGAGCTTGCATTCATTTGTGCTTTCACTTCCTCCCTTTTTTCCACCAGCACACTTAGTTACTTAACACATTCCTGAGGGGTTGTTACAATGAGATAGGATCATTCATCACTAGCCCAGGTCTCTCATAGCAGCCTGTTTGGGCTCCTTGGTGCTTTCACCCTGGTTTTGGTCAGAAGTGACATGGTCAGAATAGCTGCATAGGAGCCAGGTTATTGCCCTTGGTGAAGAAGGCCTGGTGGATAGGTGCTGCCTACTTTCAACTAGGGTCCTGCTCATCAAGAGTTGAAACCAGCTTGTACAAGAGACTTCTGTGTGTGGCTGTGGGACTGCTGCATCTAAGGCAGCAGCTGCAAGGTTCATAAACAGGATTGATATCCAATCTGTGGCATTTGCTAGGTAGCCTTGTGTTACTAGCCCTTGCTGTGGCTGGGGCTCCTTGTACCAGATGTGTGACTACTCGGGCTGCTGGTCTGACCCAGCTGTGAGCCGTGCTTGGCTGGACGAGTAGGGAGCACTGCGCTCCTACCAGCTCGCCTTTCTTTGTGTGTGAGGGAGACCACCCTCTGCACCATGTCCCTTCCCTCCCTGCATGCCTCTTCCCTTTGGTACTGCCCAGCCACAGGACAGGCCAAGGGTTGTCAGCTCTAAGCATGCGCCATCAGGGCAGAAGAGCTCGTGAGCTCAGTCCTGTTTTCTCCCTCGTTCCTAGCAGGCCTCCCTGGAGGCTCAGAGTCGTGTTCATGTAACGAGAAGCCGTAGATGGCCCTTGGTCCACCTTTCCCTGTCCCTGGATATTTGTTGGAGAAAATACTGAAGTGAGCCTGAGTACCCGCGTGTATCCCCACAAGGGGGCGAGGGAGGTGCGCTTGGAGTGCTGCAGATGTGTAGCAATGTCAGCTGCGTGTTCCGCTACTGCTGTGCTGCTCTCAGTCGGTACTCAGGAACTCCTCTGTGATAGCACTGCTCTCAATTCCAGCCTCTGCCACTATGAAGGATTGTCCTTCCCTTTCCCAGCGCCACCTCTTGGCTTTAAAGCCCCATTTGTAAGTTATGTTGCCCCACTGTCTCACATGTGGCTGTGGCAGGAAGAAGTTTCATGCCTGTCATCGATGTGAATAGGGCCCTTTTTGCTGGGACAGTTGTCTTTTCCTCAGCCTTTTTTTTTATAGCTGCCAGTGTGTGATGAGCAGCTCTCCAGAAATATGGATATGCAGCACTAGAAAGGTCATTTTCCATGTGACATGGCCAGACCCATGAGCACTGCTGTAAGATGTGGGGTTATGGGAAATTTCACCCTTCTCTTTCTGTTTTGCAGGGCAGGGACTTCTAGTCTGAAGCAGGGGGTGAAAAGAACTGTGCTGTCTCTGAATCCATCATGGAACAGGTTAGATTCAAATATGACTTGAGTCAGTGGTTCTCTTGTGCACTTGTTCCAGGATACCTCAAAGGGTGTAAGTCTTGAAGTGATGGCTTGTGTCCTTATCTTCAGGGTTCCTGCAGGAGCCCTGACACTGCTCTAAATGCAGACAAGTGGATAGAACCACTTAAGTTTGCAAGCTGCGTCCTTGGGAGGAGTGTGATGCTCCTCATTTAAACTGTAGGCTGGAAATGTAGTTATTTAAGAGACTGCATTGTTTATGATAAAGTTACAAACTACTAAAACTAATAAATTAGTAGACACACCACTGATCAATTTATTGCATTTTTGTGCAATATTAAATAATTATGAAGTTACTGTTTATCACACTTAAATCTTAATTGCATTGAACTGCAATGTTTATCGTGCTCCCACACACACCTGGTGTTAGGGTACAACTGTAATGCTGCTTTCTCTGCTCTCCTACAAGCCTTTTGAACATGAATCTGGTGACTAGTCCAGTGGCTTGTTCAGGGGGATTGCCACTGGTGCCTTGGTGAGCTTGGGTCACCATATGAGCTTCACTACTGTATGTAAATGTCCATGCTCAGACCATAGAAGACGTGCCTTCTGTTGAACTTTGATCCTATGCCTTATTTTCCATTTACTTCTGGTTTTGGACTCTTTGTTCTCTTTGCTCCTCCTTTTCTCTCTCCAGTCTCCTCTCCACTAAACAGCCCATCCTTAATTACTTTTTATGCATTTGTCCCAGTTTTGCTGCTGTTGCCTAGGCAATATGGGTCCTGGATGATGTTATTCATATGGTTATGTAGCTAGAGGTGGCCTTGCAAGGTTCCGATCCCCAAAAGGTACCCAAAACTCCCTTTCAATTATCAAGCTTATCCTGACTGCATGTTTTTCACCCTCTGCAGTTGGCAAGACAAACCATTTTACTTTAACCCTGATTCTCCTCCCTAGTTACATTTAAGCTTAAGCATTTTCTTATCTTACAGGCAGACAGTCTGCATACCAGAGTAAGGATTTTTTTTCTATCACTTTTTCCCTGTGCTTACACAACATCCTGCTCTTAGATGTTTAAAGTTATTAAACAGTTGCCTGGTTGTGTACAGAGGCTTTAGTTGGCTGTGAGCCCCTGTGTTCCAGTGGGACCTCTTGCTGACATCAGTCTGCCTCAAGGACCTCCTCAAGCTAACTAATTTGGGTGCTCTGTGCTGTTGTGCTTGAAGGCAGTGAGGTGTGTGCCTGTACTGGGGAGGGGGTGTACCAGGGTAGGTGATACCAGACCCCAGTCATCTGCCATTTCAGTATCACTACTCTTGTGAGCGGCTGCTTGGCTCTACAGGGAACTGAACAGTTTTACTGTGGAAATAGTTGAGATCCCTTTGGAGAGGGAGAAGAAATGTGAACCTTGGGGATTTTTTTGCAGCCTTATGCTATCTGTTATCTGTGTTTTCCACCCTGTTACTGCTATGCTCTGATTACATTTAAATGGGGAGCTGCTGGCTTCGTTTTGCACAGGGAGTGCCCAATTATCAATGGCAGGGATGAATACATTCCAAACACAAATGTCTGAACAGGGAGAAGTGGGTGGCTAGTGCTGAGTACACATCTGCTTCAAAGAAGGAATTCTGATCAGGGCTTCTGTCACTGCTGCAGCTGCAGATCTGAGGAGGAGGTGAGTTGACTTTTCCAGCACTGGTTTGTAAGAGCAGAGCTCTCCATCATTCACCATCAGGCAGTTCTGTGTGGGTGCACATTCAGGAGCTGGTATGCATTTGCTGATGTTCTGTGGGCTCCCTGGCTAATGCTGCTCAGGGTGCCCAAAGGAGGCCAGAGAAATGCGTTCAGGGTTGGAAAATGGGCAATGTGTAGATGTTTTGAGCAGGAGTTCTCCTAGACATGGGCTTAACAGTGATTTTTATTCTGATTAAGATCAATGGATCTGTCCAGATGGAGCATGCACTGCTGTATACCTTCCTGGAAATATCCCCTGACTGTAAGTTCAGGGAGCAACTGCATTCACTGCAAAACGAGTGTTTTCAATGGCAATCTGACTACTCGTATGATGATGCAGAACTTCAGACTGATGGCAATCAAAGTGAGAGAATGCAGAACGGTGAGCCAGGTGAGTGCTCTCTCCTCCTTTCCACATGATTTCTGAAGGTGGTGGTGGCCTTTACCATTTTCCCATCTTTTCTGCTGGCTGGTTTTGGAGGAGTGATGTTTTCCTCATAGAGGAACTTCACAGTGTGCAGCTGGTGGTGGTATTGGTTGGGAGTTCAACACTTTGGATAAGACAGCTAGTGCTTAGCTCTTCATATCTCCATGCATTTCTAGAGTACACATCATCCTGGGGTTTGTCTGTAGCACATCAGACAGTGCTACAAAGCTGGTACTAGTGATAATTGTCCTCAAGGAGCATGATATTAAGCAGTTAGGCCTCATGCTGCTCCTTGGACGATATCAGTATTAGGGCTAGGATTTTGGAACAAATTTTGTTCTGGTAGTGGGTGAATTCCTTTCTGCTCTACCAGTGTGGTACAAGCTGATGCTCAAATTGTTTCTGGTACCATTCCTGCTTCACTAGTGATCTGCAGGATGACTGTTCCCTTTGCCCAGGATGTCAGCTGCCACATTGACCTCAGCTTTAAGCGGGGTGAGGAGGAAGTGCTAGAGTAAATAGCCCTCCCTCATACAAATCTGCATAGGTCTTGTGCCCCAGGTGACAATGGGAAGCTCTGCCTAAAGGAGGTGGGACAAGGAGTAACGGCTTTTAATTAAAGGAGGATAGTTTCAGATTAGATGTAAGGAAGAAATTTCTTATGGTGAGGGTGATGAAACACTGATGCAGGTTGCCCAGAGAGGTGGTGGGAAACATTCAAGGTCAGGTTGGATGGGGGTTTGAGCACTCAAATCTGGTTGAATATATCCCTGCTTACAGCAGGATGAGGCTGGACTAGATGACTTTTAAAGGCTGCTTGCAACTCAAACTGTTCTATGAGATTGTGCTTAAGGAGACAGTAGTTGCTTGGAAAAAAGCATGTGGTCTTTTCCCCTCTCTGGGCAGGGTGGTGGCTGTACCTGTCCTGTGCAAACTGTGACTGGAGATGTTCTAACCTCTCCTGTGGTTAGAACATCTAATTTTTGGGGCAGGCTGAGGCTGCACTCCACCTAAACTACAGATAGAAACCTGCTTGCACACTGTCTCTGGTAACCAAGTCCAGTGCACACAAGGCAGTTATAGGGTGTATAACTGTTGTGAATGCACTACGATGCGAGGGTGGGAAGGAGGTTGTAGTGGAGATGGGCAAAAAGTTGACCTGCACTGAACCTTGTGTGACTGCAGCCTGTGAACTAAATCCTGCTGTATGTGTTGGCAGCGTTTGACCCTCGGGTACATGACGAAGTTGTCCGGCTTATTGCTGCTCAGCTCGCTGAGGCTGGAGACAAGTTTGATAAAGAAATCAAAGCAAGAGTAGTAAACGATCTACTGCAGCACTTTCTGAATGAGAATCTTTCTAGAGAGGTGAGTGAAAAGCAGCCTGGCTAGCAGTTCCCCTTTTAGATGTGCATCCTTCCTGCTGTGACATAAAGAATTTGCAAGCTTGTTGCTTCAGTCTTTGCTAGTTTGCTGAGGCAGTTATTGTCATCTTAAAATTCAGCCCAAACACTTACCTTTGAAGCTTTGCTAGGGGTGATGCTGCATCCTGTGGCAGCTCTGACCCTGCAAATCAGGTTCCTTGGGCTCATTTCCTTTCTGCGGATGATGAAATAGAGGTAGTTGTGGAGAGGATTGACATTCAGAGGTATTTTGTCCTCATTTTTGTTGGCCCAATGACTTACCTTTTGAAAATCAACCATCTGGTTAAGGCTTCAGTATTTGTCCTTCAAGGTTTGTGACTTTGGTGTCGAGTCCCTCATGTTTGCTGCTCATCGTGTGGGTAAAATTTGAGCAGTTTTAGTGCCAGAATCTTGACTTGTGCTTCTTCGTGAACACTGAAAGGACAGCAAATATTGAGACCCTCTTCTGGTGCCATAACTGTTTAGCTCTGGGGCTGTCAGTGTTGGGAGCAGCAGTAGGCTTTGGCTTGGGAGTCTGACCTGCTAAGGAGGCTTCTCTAGGTGGCAGCTCCACACTGTGATGCAGTTGCTCTTCCACTAACAGATGTGATATAGTCCCTGGCCCAGCATCTTCTGTGACTCCCTGCTCTGCGAGGGAAGTTGTTTGAGGTCCCTTGTGTTAGACATCCCTCTATTATTTTTAAAGATTGGGTCCACAACTGGATCAAGAGTGACAGTTTGTTTCTGCAGAGCTATTTGGCATCTTTGAGGTAACTGTGCCTTTCCTGCTTGTATGGGTTTCTCTGCCTGTCATGAGGTTTCCTATGCTTTACAAGTTAATGCTGTGTTTGAATTGAGGGGCCACCTTCTTGATGACAAGTCAGTTTTTAATGACTTAAAACAATCTTCGGTTTTGGTTTGGGGTTTGTTTTTGTGTGTGTGCACTACGGGTGTTTTCTACTAGGATTTATCACCTGCACACACTAACTGCAGCACAGTCTGACCATTCCGCACTCCTGCTGTCTTGTTTTCCACCCAGCTAAGTTTCAGGCCCTTGAATATGCTGTCCAACCTTTCAGTCTTTGATAAGGCTGAGACAAACTGAACTTCTGACCAGGTGGACCTTGCTTTTCCGTATGAGTAGTGTAGTTAACCGTGTGCATAAGCATACTGTTGTTCTTGGGAAACTGATTGTGAGCAAGGCAATGTTTGCTGCATGCTTGGACACCTTCTCTAGCTCCTCCCTGTGTGAAGGCTTTTCTGTGAAACTTGGGTTGCCTTCTTGCCAATCCCCATCTGAGCTTGTACCCCGAATCTTCACTGCTGAAGGTTGGGTTACTCTTTCCTAGAAGCCCCAGGGTTCCTGTGCCACTTCAGGTCTTGGCAGCCCAGGTGCAAACCCTGGGGAGGAGGGGGGCTGCTGCACCCGGAGTGTGTAAGGTGCTACCCAGGTTTTCCAGTGGTATGTGTGTTGTGTCCGTTTCTTTTTGTCTTGGGTCAGAGATGGTCATCCATGGCTGTGCCTGGGAGAAGGGGAGCAGCATCCTGTGGGGTGCTGGAACAAACGCATTAGTTACCAGCATAGTGCTGGAGGCTCACCGAGACCCTCTTCTCCCTTCCTTCCATGCAGGAGATAACCCGGCACATGTCGGAGGCAGTGGAAAGACTTGCACGAGCCATCCCCTCAGACATGGAGCAGGAGAAAGCCATGTTGGTGCTAGCAATGGTCTTAACTAAAAAAGTTGCCAATACAATGCCCTCCCTTCTGCACCGTGTCTTCAACACCACTGTGAACTACATCAGCCAGCAGTTTCACAACTACATTGCCGGAATGGTGAGTGCTAGGAATGGTAGACCCTGTTTGCTGGGGCAGAATGGTTGAAGGGGTCATGTCACAGCTTCTGTTTGCCCCACTCACAGCAGCTGATGAATAAAGGATCAGAGAAAAAGAGGTGTGATTGTTCCTCTCCTCCCTGCAGTCTCTTCAGGGAGCTATGCCCTTCAGAGAGGTTAATCATGCCTGCAGGGAAGGAAAGCCTGACCACAAACATGGTGGCTGTGTTTCCCAAATGTTTTGGGCCTGAGGTCTCTGCTTTTGGCCTCCCTAGAGCTTGGCACAAGTGGATGGGGAAGGGAATTGCCCCTGAGAAAGAGCACCAACAGGGAAACACTGACAAATGGCATCTCCCTTCTGGTTCTCTGTTGAAGCCACAGCATAGGTGGGAGACTGAGCAGCCAGCAGTCCAGCCAGGATGGAGGCCTAGGGCATTTGGTCCCAGGTTCAGTAGCTAACCTACCAGGGGAAGGGAAAGGGCACGCACATGGAGACATACTAAGACTATATGGTACTTGAG
>JAOEHX010052943.1:0-14530 GCA_025448015.1 Bolborhynchus lineola | reverse complement strand
TGACAGTGACCCCTAGGGACAGGAGCGCCTGGATCCTCCCAGTAGCTCTCATTCTCACGAGAATGACAAGAGGATTTTGGTGCAACCCTGCAGCTAGAATCTTCTACAATACATCCACCACCAGCCAGTTTTAGGCATCAAATTAAGACGGGTGCCTCACATTTTAATGCACAACTATTTTCCTAAAGGTATTGGAAAACATTAACTGAAGTTGCAAATACTGTTTGATGTTTGGAGGGTTTGGGGTTTTTTTTTAGATTTTCTCACTCAGTATAAAGAAGATCTTTAAAATTGCAAGTTAAAGTAATTTGTCTTCATGGTGTCAGCTGCTGACCACAGGGAAAAGGTCACTGCTACTACCAATGACAGCATCCCAGAAGTTCATTTTCTCTTAACTTTTTTCCTCCTTCGTTCCCTCCTTCAACAGAAGGTCACGCATCACCTTACCTCCAGAGAGGAAAGACTACTAATGTTTCCTCTTTGCATTAGGAACAATTAATGGAAATGGCGGTATGTCAGCCTTCATGTTCTCATACAGACAGTTAAACAAATACTATCTTCTTGTCTGGACACCCATGAGGAGTGGTAAGGGAAAGAAGTTTTCTTCTTCACATAACTTTCAATTTTGAATACACAGTATTACTGAAAGTTATAGTCCAAGCTACTTTTATTCCTAGCTTGGGAGAGATGCTGTTCCAGTCTTTTGTGTGGCATTGTTAGCAATGTCATACCAACATTTAACTGCTCTGGACAAAATCACTGCACTAGATATTCTCACAGACCCTAACAAGAATATAAAGAACTAATGGTCTCAATGTAAAGGACAAAATATGAGTGGCAAAACAAAGTCAAATGATTGACTGAGATCACAGGACAAGACCAAGCCACAGCTGGACACAGTCCTAACAACTTACTGGTTGTGTTGCTAGCTATTCCTAGAACACACTACCACCTTCCAAACTTCCACAGATCATCACCTTTTCTGGACTTTGACCTGTAACATAGTGGGGGTGGGATGGAACAATCCCGGCCTATGCAAAGAGGTGCAGAATTACTTTCTCCTGTTGGTCTACACAATAATTATACAGGAACATGGGGAAAAAATTGGAATTTTCTAAGATGAACTATATGTTGTTGCTGCTTCCTTTTCTAGGCACATTCTGAACTCAGTAGCTAATACAAAAGACAAATTCAGGCACAGGGTGGAATGAAGGAGAGCTTCAAGTTTAAAAGTCTCTGACAAAGAGCAGAGATGGTAAAAAAATCTGCAGTACAGGAGTTGGCTGTGGAGCTGTGTTAATAAATTCCCTTCTCTCAGACATTAATGTGTGCCACAGACTGGCAATACAATGTATTTGGAACCTGATGTGTCTGTTCATTGCACTTTTTAGGCAAAGTTGATGGTTCTTCTCATTATTTAATCACCTCATTTTTGCTATTAGAAGGCGTTTAATTTGCAAGATATGTGGCATGAAGCATGATCCACATAGACTTAGATGAAGGCATATTTAAACAGGTTATGTTTAAATAGCGTCTATGTAGGTGAAAGGTCGTGTTTAGCATGTTTAAGTAGGCTACTTACTTTTTATCAAGCTTAGTACTTAATCAAACTGTTTGTTGGCAGGTATAGAATGAGTGTCCCCAAGGCAACAAGAGTCAGATAGAAGGTAGGAAGATTATCTTTTACATTGCTTCTGAGGTGCTAAAATTTCACACACATTTTTCACACACACATCGGCCATTCAAGCAAATCAGGAATCTCACCTGCCCTAAGATGCTATTTGTTTTTTCCTACATGACAAGCCATTTGGAAAGTCAGCTTCTAGCCAGTACACTGGAGTGAGGGGTGTCATCTGAGCTGTGCTGCAGCTGATGCCTGCTTATGCCTCAGCACAATGTAGACTTACTGAGTGTTACCTGTCCTTTCAGCTTTATCACTACTCTACTACATCAAGGGATGCAAACCAAAGAGTAAGAACTGCTTCTGCTTTTCTAATATATGTACTTTTTCTGATTGAGAAGGCAGCTGCAAACTGCTTTCATTCAGAAAGAGTAGACTCCAATACTGACAAATGGCAATGCTATTATGATCCATGTGTCTCATCATACAACTCCCCCAAATTTCATCTCATCAGGAATTACAGTGTCATATGTTAATGCAACCTACCCTTGTTTTTCCAAAAGGACTTGCAGACTTACCAATTTCAGGTTTATCTACCAGCACACTGAAAAATGTGGAACTTCAGAAAATTAGTTTCTGAGGAATACCAGCAATTGAACCATGAATCTAGCTTTAAAAAGATGACTCATTTGTGGGCTGAAAACTGTAAGTGATCACTGACCAGCAAAAAAAGAAGATATGTGCTGTTATGATCATCAGCAGAAATTAAAGTCATGGGAAAAGCCAGCAACAGCAGAACTATCCTCAGGTCACCATTGACTGACTCAGATTTCCCTCTGATCATCCCCCCCAAGAATGAAATTTTACATATGTTGCAGGGGGATAAAGTTCCTGTGGTGCATGTAAAGGATTTGCTGGGGAAGACAGTCCTTTCCTTTTCCTGATCCTTCTCAGAATTCTTTGAGACAGGATTGTCACATGAAGAGTTAAATGAGTTTGTGGGAGACTAATGTAATGCCTTTCAGAAACACTGGAATTGAAGTTTGTTGAACATCAGTACATGTTCTGGTCTCACAAGATTTTTATTAGATATTTCATCACCTTCACCTGTCTTAAAATTAGATGACCTTGTGAAGTTACAGTTCCTCATTCTGTTGGTTTTTTTTTTTTTCCTATTTTTTTTTTTTTTCTTGTTTTTAGGTACAGGAGGGTGCCACTGGAAATTAAGACTTTGTTTTCATGGTACATACATGGTACCAGAAGGAGAACTGTTTGGCTAATACAGCAGAGTTTAACAACCCTTCCTCTTTCTTTCTGGCCTCCCCATGCCATACTCAGAAGGGGCTGTTGCCTTCCCATCAGCTCCCAAGCCTTGATTTCCCTAACACCCCATGTTCAATGACACAGCTGTGACATGTTCAGTGACACAGCAGGATATTTTGACTTATGAACCAAAGAGGTAAATTTTCTGCCAACAGCCTAATTTGTTTTTATTTGCGTCTCACAGAAATCAATGAGCAGTCATGTTTGCTTCCATCAAACTTTGAGGGTTGACAGAGGTTTCCTCTTGTTTTCCTTGAAATTGCTTTGAAAGCTTTTACTAAAATAATGAGACATTTTAAAAATCTTTCAATCTACCTGAACTCATCCATTTCAGACACTTGGCTAATTGTGTCCCTTTGATCCCCTCTCACTGGGAGAGGAAGCAGATTTTAAAGACAACGTAACTATCAAAAAAGGAAAAGTTATTTTTTCTGAGGCCAATTCACTTTGTGTTAGACTTTCTGAAGAAATAGCCTCTAGAACAAGAGGTAAGAGCCTGAGCTTCCTATCTCACTTAGGGAAATCTGGGTTTATAGCTGCCTTATGAATGCTTCTACTTATTTTAAAACATGTGAAAGTCAAAGAGACACAGCCAGACACAGTCCCTGTGAAAGAAATAAAATTAGCAAACCAAGTCTTTCCATGGACTAAAATAAAAGCTCCAAAGCACCTTGGTCAGAGCGCTAGTAGAGCACTAGAAGGGAACCAAGGCACTTGGAGCACTAGTAGGGAGCCAGACCCTCTCTCAGCACTGCCATGCCCTGTGGCCCTCCATGAGCCTTTTCCCCTTGCTGTACCTTGGTTTTATCTATTTAATCTACCATATTACTACAATTCTCTATTTCGGGGAGATAACTATACAGGAAATTTATAGAAAGGGTTGGCAATAACCTCTGCCATCAAGGGACCTTCAAGCAGGGTAAATATCACACTGCAGAAACTGGTTCTGTAGGTTTTCTTTGTCTTTGGGCAGCTTTCTTCAGAAACTGATGCCTGCACTTGTTTGCAGGCTTTGATTCCACCACCATTCCTCCTCTCCAGGCCTTACCTTCCCTCCCTCTTAGGGCGTAGAAAAAGACAGCACCTTTCAGGAAGCTGCACTTCAGCCTGAAGACCTCTCTGACTGAAACCTACAGAGGTCCCCTGACTGAGGTCTCCTGCTCAGAACTCCCATGCAGGAGAGATGTCATATGCTATCACTTTCCTCTTGCTGTGATCATTAGCCCTCATTACCCATTACACCATGAAATATCCCTGCAAGAGGTGACACACCATTCTCCTGGATATGGAGGCAGGTGACACTCTGCAACAAGGTGAGAGCAATGCTTTGCTTTGTTTGCTTTATTATTCAAAGCCTGCAGCACCTTGGAAATACAGTTTGTACAGCTGTGCCTGGAAGGTGAATCAGACAGACCTGCTTTTTGCTGGTACCTGGTGTGAGGCACCTCCCTTAGTCTAAATTACTACGCATTTTAAGAGCTATTGGACATTGGGCCAGGTTTTGGCAGGATTGTTGCTGCTCAGGCCATAATCTCTCTGACTCTCATTTGTTCTCATTTGCACCACAAGCAGTGCTCATGACAACTCTGTGGCAGCATGTCCTTCAAAGGCCAGCATCCAGATAAACAAACTGGACTACCAGATATTTCAGCTGCAGGTCTCAGCCAAATAAGAAGAGTACTTGAGTCTTTTTAACTGCTGGTTTAATCCCCAGGGAGCAGAAAGGAAGATAACATTGCCTCCCTCCCTACAAAGCTTCAACCCTTGGAGGAAGTTGCTCTATCAAAAGGGGGAGGAAGGAGTGGTGCAGAGTAAGCAAGGGTGAGCAGTAGGGAATGGAGACATTGCAGGAAAAGAGGAAAAAATAAGAAAGATATAAGTAACAGGAGAAATTCCCTTTTTCAGCCCAGCTGTTAGATCAGTGTGAAGCAGGGAGAAGAAGCAGGACCTCTGGAGATTTATGTGAACTTGCACTGGACACCAAGGTGCAAGGGAAGTGCGTCCAAACAAACCTCAGAATATATTCTAGCTGCAAGTTCTGTAACTAAAATATGAGCCTTCCCCAGTGAAAGGCTCACTAGGGTGAGCCATGATTTAAACTACAGAAGCCTCTTAAAATGGGTGTGATCACTGACTGAGGAAAGTCTTTGTTTGCAGTTACATCAGGACATTAATGCTTGCTGCTTCAGAATTCCTCTCTTCCCTAGCTGGGCTACTTGTGGTCACCTTAATATAGTGCAGAAATGAGAAGATGTTATGATTTTGCAATATAACCTGTGCCTAATTACCTAGCAAATTTGACTTTTGTATCAAGGTAACCAAAGCACTGTGAATTCCTAGGTGAGGAATAGGTTGATTTTACAGCAAAGCAAGGGTGTCTAAAGACATTTTTCCCAGTTTAATTGAATTTTGAAAGTGGGATTAAATGAGCTTTAAGCCTCCAAAATGCTGGGAAAGCCAAATAATTTACCTCTGCTCCATATGACGATAAATAACCTCAATGCTTATTCTTCCACAACAAGTTCCCACCTCCTCAAGGCCAAGCAAGCAGTATATTTATGTTATTGATTAAAAAAACAGTTTAGTCTGCCACTTGGTTTTAGTCTGAGAGCAATCAATCTTGTTTAGGTCCATCTCCCAGCCGCATGTGATTGCCATTGTCACAAACAGCTGCCCCTCCTTCCCAGGAAGGACAGAGATCTTTAAGATGGCAATGCAGATTTAGGCACTTGTCCAGACCACTCCATTACTCTCTTCAGACCACAGAGGAGTTCTGCACGATCTTCATTAGACACTGGCAAAAAATGTTGATAAAAGAGAAGCAAAGGAGTTCCTTGTTCCCTCCCTTCAGAAATACCTTCTGAGTAGGCAGAGCACAGCTCACAGCTATTTCCTGATGCAGAGGGGGAGAGCTGCAGAGCTGCACGCTTGTACTTCCAGCATGTCTCAGAAGTGAGATTTTGATGGGGTAGAGGATACTTTTGAACAAGCCCATCATTCTCTCCATTTCATTATCTGATGGTCCCTGGCTGTGCAGCAACAGGATAAGGAGTTTGGGGGCTGACTTAATCTGCCATAGATTTCATCTGGGTAGCTGTGTGAACAGTGCTATGATTTCTATTACGTGACACAGCAGCAGCTGCTCAGCCCCAGCTCTGGGATGACTCTAGCACAAAAGAAATACGAAGCACTCATTTGCATCAGTTATGTTTTTGCTTTGGAAAGAAGATAAATTCAACTAATACAGCAAGATAAATCCCCCTGACACATACATAGAAACAGCTGCTTAGTTAAAAACAGAAACTGTACAGTACTGTGAAGGAATTGGAGATATTTCCACTGATTGGTATGGTTAGTCTGCCACCCCTTAAAAGCAAGTCAAATTAAGTCATTCTAGTATAAAATCCTTATATTTCTAGAAACCAAAGCACTTCAGCTTTATATCACTATTCTGACCTTCAAGATGACTCACATAGATGTATGCACGCACATATGTACACCTTTGAGGTCTAATTCTGACCAAGTCACACCTGGCTAGTTTAAGTGCTGTTTTGTGTAGCACTTGCGAACAGTCAAATAGTCAAAGACAAGTGAGTTAACACCTTCTCTTGAACCTGAAAGTCAGGTAACTGCCAGCTTCAGAGAGAATTGTGTTCTGAGCACAGGTGCCACCCCAGTGGCCTGAATTGGGTGATTCAGGTAAGTTATCCTTGATCTTCCCTGCATTTTTCTTTAAAAGAGGGAGAAAGTGGGGCATGGAAGTAAGAGGTATGCAACAGTAAGGAAAGGAACACTGATCTCAGTTAACAGTCTTCAGCACACTATGCAAGACCCACTCAAGAAGATAAGCTCAGACCACCAGTTATTAATTCAACCCTGCTGAATTTTCTGATCTTATTCTTCTGTCCTCCACAAATTCCTCAGTCAAGCCCTTATCACTCATCCTCAGCTCTCTCTTAGTCTGGAGTAGGTCAGGAAAAAAATGATTTATTCCTTTGGGGAAGGGGGAAGATGAGTAAAGAAACATCTTAGTGAATTTGGAACTGCTCAGCCTTTCCTTATTTATTTGTGATTATTTTTTCATCTGTTTCTATTTTCTGGGGAAGTCACCCCTTGCGAGAATACCATCAAGTGAATTAGCACAGGATGAAGTGTCACCCCCAGGACCATGATGGATGTGGGAGGGCCCAGCTCTTTGCACAGGACAAAACAGAGCTCACATTTTGAGAGGGGTAAAGGAGAAGCTGTGGTGACGAACACCAGCCAGATTCCACCAGACCACCTAAAAATTACAGAGCAATAGAAGATGAGTAACACCCCACACTGATTTATCTCAACTACAAACCATTCTGATTTCCTTTTAATGGAATAATAAGTCCTGTTGGTAAAGAAGCATAGATATCAAGGAATCCTGACTTCAGAGGTGTCTGTTGCTGTCCCACTGGTGTTGCCATAGAAAAGCTATGGAAACTTGAACAGGTAAAGCTGTGATGAGCAGAAGGGACTGTAAAAAACAGGCTCCAGGAGTCATTTCCAATGGCTTGCTGGCAAATCGAAAGGCAACATCTGCAGATGGCAGTCCTAGTGTACTGCCATTGGAGATTTCCAGTACAGAAGGGGATTAGAGAGGGACAAACATGCTTCCTAAATCTGCAGATACTGCTGAGAGGGGAAGAGCTGTGAGCATTTTGTAGGATGAAACCAATTTAAAATAGTCCTGGCAAAGTACTGAAATATTTAAACACTGTAATTCAATAAAGAACAAGTAAATAATACCTGAATTTAATTGTGAATAACTCGCTGTTGTAGAGGCAAACTGGAGAGCTACAAGCCAGGCAGCAGAGCTAAAGTAGGTAAGATCATGTGTTAGGGATGTTAGACAGGTGGTGTAAAGCTAAAGGCAGACAGTGTGCTGCCCAGAAAATGCAGTCAGAAAGTGTTCCTCTTTGCCCAGCTCTGACAAAGTCTTATGTCTGGTTCTGGAACCACTGCTCAGAAATATGTGGATGAATTGGTGGCAAAAATTATCTGAGGTATAGAAAATTAAGTGTGCTAATAAAGGATAAAAGAGGAGCTGTTCAGCTTAGAAAAAAGGGAGAGGAAGCACTTAATACTCTGCAAATAAGAGGTTACTACTGAAACTAAGTTATCATTTCTGTGGTGATCTGGGCAAGAAACAATGGGCTTGGACTGCAGTAGAGGAAATTTTGAAACTATTCTTAATATTTAACCAAGCATAATGAACAGAGAAGAACTAGAACTGCTCATGCAAGAGAGATATAGAATTTACAGCCATAAAAAAAAAAACAAAGCACAAATCTTCCAAGAACAGTTTAGAAAAGCCTTCATCAGTGGCACAAGAAGGCCAGTCAATCCTGCCTTTAAACAGGAAGAAAGGCACAGGCTTATGGCTTTCCAACCCAATTTTCTGCAACTCCTGTGTCTTCTATTATTAGTACTTGCCTCACCAAAAAGGAACAGTTTCTCATCTTCCTGGAACATACTTTGCCACAGACAGAGCAAAAAAAAAAGAAAAAAGGCATTTTAATTGGAATCTTATCCATTCACCTCCTGTCCATCTCCCAGACAAGAAAAGCAGTCAGGTCATCTCTTCCTAGCCACATTCTCCTGTTAGGTTTTTTTGCAGAGAGGAAAAAACCCAATGGAAAAAAAAAAAAAAACACAAAACCCAAACCAAACCCAAAACTGAGAAGTTTCTCCCTAGCGAGGTGAAGCAAAGAGCAGCAGACAGGCTTTGTGGAGGCATTTACCTCTGAATTCATCAAGATACTGGTGATAATAACTTTGGGAAGGACATAGTCCTGTGTGTTTAACAACCCAGATCAGTGCTGCAAATTGGTGAAGGGTTTGAATTATAGCAGACTCCCGTAACTAGTGGAAACTCTGGTGTGTATAGGGAAGGATTTAGGTAAGAAGAAAGTAATCTCCTTCTCAGGTAAATTCAGGTCAGTTATTTCTGAAGGCTGCAAAATTGGCTTCAGAAAATTCTCATGAGTAGCAGTTTAAAATGGATTATTCAAACATTTTACATTTATACTACAGTTTGCAACAAGCAGGGGGTTTTAATAATGTATTTCTTTATTCCAAGGCAGTTGCCAAATTCAAATTGAGAGCCAGATTTTCCTAAAGAAGCTGAGAGATGAGGCTTTTCAAGGGGGACCCTACTGAATTAATTCTGAAATCTAATGATCAGACTCTGCAGACGTTGATTTTGCATCTCTATTCTGCAGCTGATCAAGAAGAATGGTCTTCAAACTTTTACATAGACAGAAAACAATTTTGTATTTCTTCCTAGCTGTTTCCATATTGTCGTGGTTTAAGCCCAGTCAGCCACGTAGTTCACTCACTCACTCCTCCCCTCTTTCTTCCCCCGGCTCCTGGAGGGGTGGGGAGAAGATTCAAAAGAATGTAACTGCCATGGTTTGAGATAAGAACAGTCCAGTACCTAAGGTATAACAAAAACTACTGCTGCTACCACCAATAATAATGATGATAAGGAAAATAACAAGCAAAGAGAATACAACCGCTCACCACTTGATACCAAGCCCAACTGAGCAGTGAACCCAACCCTTCCAGGTCTCTGCCCCTTGTTTTTACATCCTGAGCATGACATGTTGTGGTATGGAATACCTCTGTCATGGTTTAAGCCTCTCAGCCACGCAGTTTGCTCACTCACTCTCCCCTCTTTCTTTTTCCCCTGCTCTCGGAGGGATGGGAAGGAGAATTGAAAGAATGCAACTCCCACAGGTTGAGATAAGAGCAGTTTAGTAACTAAGGTATAACACAAACCACTGCTGCTACCACTAATAATAATAATGACAAGAGAAATACAAGGAAAGGGAACACAACAGCTCACCACCTGATACCAAGCCCAGCAGCGAACCCCCACACCCTTCCCAATCTCTGCCCTCCGTTTCTGCATCCTAGGCATGATGTGCTGTGCATGGAATAACTCTTTGGTTACTTTGGGTCAGGTGTCCCGTTTCTGCTTTCTCCCGGCTTCCCCTCCTCTCTGGCAGAGAATGAGACCCAGAAAGTCCTTGGCCAGACCAAAATGTTCTAAGCAGTAACTGAAAACATCAGTGTTACCAGTGCTGCTCCCAGGCTGAAAGTCAAAAACACAGCACTGTACCAGCTACCAAGAAGGAGAAAAATGACTGCAACTGCTGAACCCATGACAACCTCTTTGGCCTGTTTGGGTCAGGTGTTTCGTCTCTGCTTCCTCCCAGCTTCCACTCCTCCCTGGCAGAGCATGAGGCTCAGAAAGTCCTTGGTCAGACTAAACATTTCACCAGTAACTAAAAACATCAGTGTTATCAGTGCTGTTCCCAAGACAAAAGTCAAAACCACAGCGCTGCACCAGCTACCAAGAAGGAGAAAAATGACTGCTACTGCTGAACCCAGGACACACATAAAATCCTTTTTTGCATATATTGATCTGAGAATTCTGGCAAGAACTAAAAGCACTAAATGAGGCAAACTGAACCATAGCAACAAAGAAATAGGAATAAGGCTGGAACCCTATTTGAAAGTATGCTTCATACAGAAGTTTGTCTGCCATCACTCTTTTAAAGTAATACCAACAAAATTCACTATTCTGGAGGATATTGAAAACTCAGTTGCAAGCACAGTCCACAGTCATCAATTACACTATTTTCTGGGCTGAGCGGAGTTTTGCGTTGGAACTCATTCTCCTTCCGCCCATGTTTTTGGTGACTGGTGAAGCTATCTGAATTCAGCTCTCACTGATTGGAAAAGCCCAGAAAAAAGCTTCAGCTATTAGAGAATAAATCACAAAATAGAATCTGCCTTTGTGCAAACAAATTCTGAGAATTTTGCATCACACTTTGCTCACCAACTCTTCTTTCAAAAGGCCATTGGTAAAAGTGGTTAATAGGTCTTTACACGGGTGCTTCATAGACACATGCACACATAGACTTTACTAATGCAGTTAGGATCCTGCAGCACCTCAGAGAGCAGAACAAAGGAGAACTACAAGTGCACTCATCACTACTCTGTTTCCCCCTTGTTATTTTCTACTGAAGACCAGAGGAAATGCTGCAGCTTAGGAAATAAGTTAAGATACAAGACCCCAAGAAATCTATTTGAAGATTCTCCTGAGGACTTTGTGCTGTTGTAGCTTCTCAAAATGAATGACATATTGAAGAAAGAGATGAGAGTCCTCAAGACAGCACTAGAGTAGCTTTATTCAAAAGAGTTGAATAATCTGTCAGGTACAGTATATACAGACAAGGAAGGAGTCTGAAATATTACAGAAGGAAGGGACAGGCAGAAGCTGACTTACAGCTGGACAACAAAGTGCACCTTCTCAGGCAATGCTTATTATGTTTGCAAACATCTCAAGAGGTTTTTAATTCAACATTTTATCCTTTTCACTAGACACATTCCCAGCTGGGGCAAAATGAATTATC
The DNA here is from genome assembly GCA_025448015.1 of Bolborhynchus lineola. Taxonomy (NCBI): domain Eukaryota; kingdom Metazoa; phylum Chordata; class Aves; order Psittaciformes; family Psittacidae; genus Bolborhynchus; species Bolborhynchus lineola. Next base: position 3,133 of record JAOEHX010052943.1, on the reverse strand, counting down.
CTTAGCTATCAAACTGAAAATTAAAAAACACAAGCAAGACTTGCCTAACATCCTAACGTGTTCCACTTTTGTTCCAACCCCATATTATCATCCTGAACAGAACAACATAAGCAATCCTCTTACATTCTTTTCAGTGCTCTAAGAAGTGTCCTTTTCATTTGCTTCTCATAGTTGTGATATTGCACACTTGCAATGTACCAGAAAGATCTAAATAAAACAGGAAAATACTTTTGATTCTTCCCCCCCCCAACTCATCTGTCACAAAACCAGCACTTAAACAAATCCTGAAAAGCCACCATATTGACATGTCCTCAGACTTCGAATGGATCAAATATCTGTTTATCCAAAGTTCCATTTTCTGAGGAAAATGGATTTGAGGCACTGATTTCAGTAAACCTGTTCCCACAAGTTAAGGACAAGCCAGCGAGTTTATTTGATTGGCAGCTCCACATACTCATATCTTCATCCTGAGGTAGCTGTCAGAGATAGTTGTAATGGTTCCAGCCTAAATAGATTAGGTTTCTTCAACCCTGAAAAGGGATAGCTAAGGGAAGTATTAAAATATCCATAAAATTAGGAGTGGCATGGAGAAAAAGAACCGGTACATGCTTCACATGCACTTTCTCCAAACCAGAATTAAGGAAGCCACCCAAAACTACTAAAACTGGTTCAAAACAATCTGAAAGAGGTGGTTCTTCATAGATGTGTACTGCAGCCAAGGAAAACCTTGTTCTGGATGTTGTAGATGACAAAAGCTAAGACAGGATAAAAACTGGAAAATTTCACTGAAGAAGGATGTACAAAGACATTGCCTTTGTTTTATGAAAGCCCTGTGCCACAAACTGCTGGAAGCAAGAATGTTTGGAAAAGTATCACTTTGCTTGCTTGTATGCTGCTGCAAGTGAGATATTGGGCTAGATCCAACATGTTTATTCTTACATTCTTAAATTTTTTTTATTTTTTATAAGACAAAAGATGGCTGGGAGGAAAAACAAGGTTAGGAAATGATGCTACTGAGTGCTTTCAGTATCCTGATGAAAATGGAAGACAAAAAAGTACTACTGTTTCAAAAAATTCAATTGAAAACAGTGTTTACAATGTTCTTCCCTAAATCTAGTCATACTTCTTGTTTCAGTAGTCACCTTAGTGTCATGCCATGTACTCCTCATTACACTTGCAAGGAAAACTCACTCTGAAGTGTTATAATGCTCTATAATATATGCTCTCTCTTTATATGTGTCCTCAAACAAATCTGCTGCCTTGAGCAGCAGAACACTTTTCTGCTCCTTTTAACTCCCACTTACCCTGAAAAATGAAGAGCTTTGCCCTCTCCTTTGACCAAGAAAGCTGATTGGAAAGACTCAGTCAAGCATCTGAGGAAAGCCTTCCTGAAGGCATCAGGGGTTGCATGAGGAATTCATACTCAGATTGCAAGAATTTTTTTGATAAAGATAAGTCCAGGGAAGGAGGAGACCTGGAATGGTTCTCCAAGTCCTGCTACGTCTTCAGGATAGCAAGCTAACACATAGCTTGTAAAGAAACATATTTCTAGTTAAAATATCAGGCATTACTAAGAACTTGTTTGTGCATGGAAAGCTCTTACTCATTTAAAAGCACAGCAACCCAAATGAACATACATTTAGATTTGTGATGGCATGTATAAGCCCTGTGAAACCAAAATGCATTTGCTGCTATTGTTCATGCAACAGCCCATTTCTGGGGGTTGAGCAGGAACCTTTCTACCCCTCATCATTCAGCACTGGAAAATTACTCATCACCTCTTACATGAAAAGAGTAAACTGTTCACAGGACAGCAGGACAGTAAAAATAAAAAAAAAAAATAAAAAAAAAGGAAATAAACCACGTCTGACTTGGGAACAAAGCTTAAGAGAAAAATCTCTCAATTTCATATGGAAGAAAGGATCAGTTATGTTTGGAGCTGCCTCTTGGCAACAAGTCAGAATTCAGGCCCACTATTTCTCCAAGGTATGGAAAGATGGAAAAGGTGAAATAATCCACAAGATTTCAAAGAACAATAATTTTCTATAAAGAAAATGGATTTTGGAGGTTTTAATCCAAATATAAGGTGTCCAAATACTGCTTCATTTCTAGTCACATTTCTGAAACATAAAGGACACTCACAATCCTGTAAAACCTCTCTCAACTCTTCATCTTCTGATTTACAAATTTATTCCTAGGAAAACACTTGAGTCATCACTGATTTGTGATTGCCTCTTGAATGGCAGGCAGCGTTTGTTTTACTGCTTAGTGCTTGAAGATGCAACAAGAAGAGACTGAGACAAGAGAATTATACCCAGGCAAAACAGCCCAAATACTCAGAGGTACTTTGGCTCTAACTCTAACTGACACCCGTGGCAGTTTGTAGCAAAATAACTGCAGGGGCTGCAACAAAGCAGTTAATCCAGTCTGGTCAACATTCACAAGAGTAATGGTCCTTAATGGGAAGTTGAGACACACTCAGTTTACCCCTCTTGCTAATGACAGTCTCCAGACAGCTACTGGGATAATCATAGCAGTTATTCGTCTCATAGCTACTTCACATGATAGACTACCAGTATAGGTTAGAGGCTGACCTACTAGAGAGCAGTTCAGCTGAGAAGGACCTAGGAGTATTGGTAGATGATAAATTGACTATTCAGAGGTACCTTCCAACCCTAACAATACTGTGATTGTAATGCAGAAGGCTACCCAGTGTCCATAGCAAGTCTGAGTGTTAACATCTACGTATCAGTAGACACTAGATCTGAGTAATGCACAGCAAGCTGCCAGCCCAGAGAGTACTGAGTTTCTACAAATCTGAAAAATTAAACTAATAGAACAAAGTGTATAGACAGACATTATGGGAAGCAAATTATCAGGATTACTATGGTAACAACACTGAGTGAATGATGAATTCAAGGCCATAACAACATAACATTTTATGGGAACAGCTAATTGTTTGACTCTGCTCACTAACACCAAAACATATTTTTCACTAAACACCTTGGTATTTGAATTTTACTGCCTCCAGCTACTATTAACATATTTTGCATTAATGTTTTGCAAAAATCCCTAGTAATGTTTCCTTGTTAAAGTTCCCAAACATACACTCAATTTATATTTAATGAGGCAG
>JAOEHX010052939.1:0-16115 GCA_025448015.1 Bolborhynchus lineola | reverse complement strand
GAGCGCACCCGACGAGCTCCGATCGGCAGAGGCCCCGCCGGGAGCACGGGCCGAGCCCCCTGTGCCGTCCTCGGTGCGGAGCGGGGGTACTCCTTGGGAAAGGCCGGTGCGGTTTGGGTGCTGCCGCTCCCTGCGCTGCGGGGATTTCGTCGGAGGGAAAGTTTCAGGCTGCGAGCGTGTTTGGTGGTTTGGAAGGTGCCCAAGCCCCGGCGCCGCTGTGATGGGCTCTGTAATGAGCGTCTCAGTGCCAGGAAGAGCAGCTCCGATGAGACTTGCCCCGTGGAGGTTAGAGGAGCGCGGGAGCGGGACACGCAGCGGGTGGGAGCCGAGAGCTCTCGGATCCAGGCGTCCCCAAGGCTGCCATCCTGCGGGGTCAGCAGCCGCAGCCGGGACATGGGGACCAGCTGAGCAAAGGTGGTGGGAGCAGCACACAGGGAGGACAGGCGCTGATGCTGGGATCACCAAAGCGTTCAAAAGCCAAGATGTTCTCAGTCATTTAGTGGAATAAGATGAGAACACAGCTGTTGTTTGCAGCGGCTGTTTTGGGAGTGGTGCCCGGCAGAGCTCTGTGCTGGGTTCCCGGCGGGGTTTTAGGGTGATGCTATCTGAAAGACACTGGGGTTTGCAGCCTAAGGACCCCTGCGGCATTGTCACCTCCTCCATCCTTCCCTCCCCCTGTGCACGTGCTGCCAGCTCTGCACGAAGGGGTTTTTTTCAGTTCTTGCCATTAGGGATGAGATCCCATCGATGAGCATTCGTGTGCCACATGGGCGACTCGCATGGCCGTGTAACCGTGACTGACACGGGACACTCACGCAGTGCCAGTGCCCAGGGCCTGGCTGCCATCAGCCACGGCTCTGCCTCAGCTCCCCGTGCTGCAGAACATGTTCAACGCGTTGTGCCAAGCCAGGAAGGAGGAGGAAGAAGAGGAGGGTGACATGGTTTCCCTCCTGTCACGGGGATATGCCTTGCAGCAGCTGTGCAAGAGGCGCGCAGCGCGGCACCATGCTTATCAACACAGCGTGTTTTCCTCCGAGACAAGTCCTCTGGCAGCAGGCAGAGGACAGCTTAAAAGCTGGCCAAGGTTCATTGTCAAAGATCCCACTCTCTCCAAATAATGGCACAAACTCAGTGCTCACATGGACGCTCTTGCAAGAGCTCTGAGAAACGGCAGCGCTGGGAAAATTACCCAGCTCGTAAAACTGGAGAGAGGAAGCCCTCGGCAAAGCGCTGGGATGCTGTCCAACAGCAGCCATGGGTGTGCAGCCCCAGCACGGAGCTGGGACCCAGCTCCAGAGGAGTGCCAGGCCCACCTGCCTGCACCCTGGGCTGGGGGTCTGCAGTCAACAGAGGGATTCAGGGGAGGATCCACTTGGACACCATGCAGCCCACATGGAGGTTTCCGAGGGAGCCGTCAGATTCCCACAATGAGCATTCAGTGCAGCCTTCAGTAGAGGCTGCCCTGCACCCCCGTGTCCCGACCCACCCACATGCTGTCGGGGTCCCTTGAATGCCAGGGCTGCAGGTTGTTCCCTGCAGGGTTGGGGCACAGCCAGGCACACACTGATGAAGGAAACCTCAGCCGATGCACAGAGGTGGGGTGACCCTCATGGAGTGGGCTGCGGGGGGCCCTTTTTTATCAAGACTTCCTTGTTTATAGGCTGTTCTGTAAAAATAGAACATACGGTTCCTGTTTAAGGAAGCAGTTTAAAAGGCAGAACGAGGTTTAATGTTACTACCTCACGTGAAGGCTGCCCCGGCTCTTGTGCAGGAAGGTGCATCGCTGGGATGCGGGAGCGAAATGGCTTGAACTGGGAAGTCCCTGGGAAGGGGTTGCCCCTTTGTGCCGCGAGGGGAGCCTCCGTTTGCTGTCCCCCCGTGCCCTGTGCGGTGTAAAACAGCCGCTGATAGAGCAGCTCGGATGCGTTTGCTGCGCATGGCTCCAGCGCACTCGACGGGACACGCGGGGCCTCCGCGCCGGCCGTGCCTCCCGCCGAGCGCTGCCAAGGGCGGTGGGAGGGAACGCGCTCTGCTCCCATGGGAATGAGCTTCCAGCACAGGCAGCTGCCGCCCTTCCCTGCGGAAGGTGCTGACGGCAGGCGGGATCGCAGCGTGTCCGTGGCGTCGGGCTGCGGTAGCTTCACCGGCTCGGGCTGTTGGTGGCAACAGTGGGGGTCCCATGGGGCGCAACAGGACCTTGTGCGGGGCTCCCATGGGAATCGTGTAGTGCCATGTACGTGGAAGAACAGAGCTGGTGGCAAGGGCAAGAGCCCAGCTCCGGGGCCAGGAAGCTGCCTGGGTGTGCATGGAGGGGCCAGCAGCTCATGTCCGGGCTGTGAATTGTCCGGTCTGTTTGCACAAGCACCAGCATTGCCAGGGGGAGGTCAGGGGGCCCAGGGAAGAGAGCCTGGAGAGGTGGTGTTGGGGACAGAGTCCCGCTCCCTGCTGCTGCTCCCTGCTGAGAGCTTGATTAGATCCTGTTCAATTTACAGCCCTCTTGGCCGCCTGGTGTTTTCCTCGCAGCCGGCGGGACCCTCGTTTCCCTTTCAAAGAGAGAGGCTTTTTTGAAATGCAAAACGCAGGAGGTTTTGCTGCCCCTTTTAGGAAGGGGAGCCCCTGGCCCCGCCTATGGAGAGCTGGGGGTCCCTGGAGAGAGCCGCTGCCGGGTGCCACCAGCGCATCATCCCGGTTGGGCGTGGGAAGGATGGCGGTGCATGGCCTGGGTGCTGCCCGTCGGCCCTGTGGGCCTCTGCCCTTTCCCACGCTGAGCTGCGCTCCAGGGGAGGATGGGACTGAACTCGTTTCCCAGCTCTGCCACCATTCTGTTTCCCAGGGTGAGTCAGAGTCCCTGCGGGCAGAGCCCTCTCCCTCTGGGGTCATCCCGCAGCCTCTCCCCTTTCTCCCACCCTCCCGGGTGTTCAGAGCAAGCGCATCTCCAGACACGGGGCGGGCAGCGCAGCTCCCTGCCAGCCTCGATGTCCCCCGTAGGTGCGCAGCCATAGAAGGGGGTGAGTGGGATGTTGCGCCCCATCCCTTTGGGGAGGCTGAGCCCCAGCCTTGTTCTCGAGCGCAACGGGGAGAGGGAAGAATGGTTCCTTATCTGTAGAAATGAGCCAAAAAGCACCCTGGGGTCTGTAGCGTGAGTCAGGGCCATGTGTGGAAACAAGGGAGTCCTTGAGTGTGTGCCTCAGGCCATTGGGGGGGTCTGGAGGGGCTGAGCTCACCCCGAGGTGGCTGCATGTCACCATGAACAACAGACTCTGTGTGGGCTCGGGGCTGTGCGTGTGGGGGAACAGAGGCGCTTCTGGGTCTCCTTAACACTGTCCCTGCTCACTTGGGTACTGCTGGAGGCTGGGTAACAGCTACAGACATGGGGCAGTGTATGTGGGGCACAAAACACTCTGGTGGACGCGGGGACAAGCGTCTGCCTAGGTTTTGTCACTGTTACCCAAGTGCAGGGTGATGGGACAGGATGCTCTGGGCAAGAAAATGCCCTGTGCTCTCTGGGCACAGCCAAGAGCCCCGGGGCAGTGAGGAGGCTGTGGTAGCTTCCTGGGGTCAGCAGGGTCCTATAGGGCCCCTGGGCAGAACCCGAGGCTCAGCAGCCATCCCACTGCTGAATGTCCTCCCCTTGCAGGCGCTGGGTGAGGCGGATCAGGTCCGGATGACCTCAGAGGGCTCCGACTGCCGCTGCAAGTGCATCCTGCGGCCGCTCAGCAAGGACGCGTGCAGCCGCGTCCGGAACGGCAGCATGCGCGTGGAGGACTTCTACACAGTGGAGACGGTGAGCTCGGGGGCCGACTGCAGGTGCTCCTGCACCGCACCCCCCTCCTCTCTCAACCCCTGCGAGAACGAGTGGAAGATGGAGAAGCTGAAGAAGCAGGCGCCCGAGCTCTTCAAGGTACTGCAGGCACAGCGGGGCTGCGGGCTGAGCACACCCTCCTCGTGCTCCCTGTCCCTGCCCCAGTATGCCCACAGGGCAGTGAGCATTGTGGTTCCTGTGAGCGGGGATGGAGACGTGGGCATCCACAGCCCTGCCCCAGGCCCCAGCCTGCCTGTCCCTCTGCAGCTGCAGTCCATGGTGGACCTGCTGGAGGGAACGCTCTACAGCATGGACCTGATGAAGGTGCACTCCTACATCAACAAGGTGGTGGCTCAGATGAACACGCTGGAAGAGGTGAGTGAGCTCAGCAGGCACCGTGCTGCAGTGTGCCCTCTCTGGCTGCTTGGGAGCATCTGGGGGTGCCACTGGCTCCTAGAGTGGGGCTCCAGCCTCTCTTCTCCTCCAGACCATCAAGACAAACCTGAGCAGGGAGAATGACTTCATGAAGGAGAGTGTCTTGCACCTCACTGACCAGATGAAACGCTATGAGAACTACTCTGACATCATGATCAGCATCAAGAAGGAGATCTCCAACCTGGGCTACCAGCTGCTGCAGAAGGATGCTGCTGCCATCCCTGAGAGCAAGGCACAGGTACCCTTGGGTGCTGGCTCCTCGCAGGCATGGCTGATGCCACTGGGCTTGTGCCGCTGGGCGCATCTGACCCCCCCCAGGCTTACAGTGGGTCTGGAAGCTCCCACAAGTGCATCAGGGTGCTGGGTATCAACGGCTGGTGCCACCGGGCCCGCTGGCCTGCATGGTGGCAGGAGGGAAGGGGAGGGAAGGGGGTCTAACCAGGCTGTGCCCCCCAGGACACAGCAGGAGGACCAGAGAAGGAGGCAGGACGGTTCCCTAACACCCGCAAGGCACTGGGGGACAGGGCCCCCCCCCGAGCACCCAAGGAGAAACAGCTGAAGCCCGAGAAGCCCAAAAAGGATACCCCAAAGGCGAGGGGGGGGTCACAGCCTACGGCCAAGCCCAAGCCACCAGCACAGCAGCAAACTGTGGTCCGAGGCATCACTTACTACAAGGCCAAGCAGGCAGGAGGAGCAGAGGGGCTGGCCAGCAGCCGAGGTGAGCACCGGGGCACTGGGGGGACCCTCCTACCGAGGCGGAGGGCCAGGGTCTGCCCCACAACGCACTGACCCCCTGGTTTGTCCCCATAGAGAGCCCTGCAAGGGGGGCAGCTGCGGTGGAGCAGCAGGAAGAGAAGGACCCACCAGCTGAGGGGCCCCCAGCCCGAGCCATTGCGCGGGCAGAGAGCACCGTGCCTGGCACCACGGCTGCACCCAGCACAGCCCTGGCCCCCCGCACCACTGCCCGCAGCCCCCCTGCCACTGTCCTCGGGCAGGGGGCTGACAGCACCGGGGGCCCCGAGACACCAAACAGAGGTGAGTGAGCAGGGGACTGAGATGGGGTCCTGGCAACCGTGGCCGGGGGAAGGCGTGGGGTAATCCTTCCTCCTCCTCCTTGGTACCCAGTGAAAGAGGTGGAGTGTGAAGGCACCATCGAGTCGGTGGAGCCCCCCATAGAGCACCACAGCTACGGGCGCAACGAGGGGGCCTGGATGAAGGACCCAGCGGCCAAGGATGACCGAATCTACGTCACCAACTACTACTACGGCAACAGCCTGGTGGAGTTCCGGAGCCTCGACAGCTTCAAACAGGGTGAGGGCTGATGGCTGAGTGGGCACAGGAACCCCAGCTCCTCCTGGGGGGGTGCCCAGCACCGTGTAGTGCCGGGGTGGTGGGCAGCTGATGGGGACCTGCGCTGGGGAGCACCCATGGTGCAGCGAGGGGGACACAAGTCCCCTGCTGCTGCTGCTGGAACACTTGGGCCATCGTGTGCGGGACTGCAGTGCTGTGCGGGGTCTCAACGCTTGTCCTGCCCACTTGCAGGCCGCTGGAGCAACCTCTACAAGCTGCCCTACAACTGGATAGGCACCGGGCACGTGGTGTACCGAGGGGCTTTTTACTACAACCGTGCCTTCACCAAGAACATCATCAAGTACGACCTGAAGGAGCGGTATGTGGCAGGCTGGGCGCAGCTCCATGATGTGGTGTATGAGGACACGACGCCCTGGAAGTGGAGGGGCCACTCAGACATTGACTTCGCTGTGGATGAGAGTGGGCTCTGGGTCATCTACCCCTCCGTGGACTATGAGTACTCGCAGCAGGAGGTGATCGTGCTGAGCCAGCTTGACCCCAGGGACCTCTCGGTGCGCAGGGAGACCACCTGGAAGACAGGGCTGAAGCACAATGCCTATGGGAACTGCTTCATCATCTGCGGCATCCTCTATGCTGTGGACACCTACAACCAGAAGGAAGGGCAGATCTCCTACGCCTTCGACACGCACACGGACACGGAGGCAGAGCTCCGGCTGCCCTTCCTCAACCAGTATGCCTTCACTACGCAGGTCGACTACAACCCCAAGGAGAAGGTGCTTTACGCCTGGGACAACGGCCATCAGATGACATACGGGCTCCGCTTCGTGGTCTGAGTGCCCGGTCGGGTACACGGAGGGTGGGCACAGGAGTGCAGCAAGAGCCCAGCGCAGCTTCCACCCCAAACCCCTCCCATCCACTGTGCCCATCACCTGCACCGTGCCCATCGCGTTGGTGCAGGTAAGCCCACCCCAGCAGACACCCCCATGACAACGTGGCCTCCGGGGCCACGGGGCTGCCGCACAGCTGGCAGCTTGGCCAGCATTGCCTTCCGGGGGACACAGGAGAGCTCAGCCCCGTGTCCCCGCAGCACCGGGAGGCAGCCAGGCCTGTGCCACCGGCGACACGGCAGCACCCCCCCCTTGCCACCGCACTGAGCCCCCGCCGGCGCTGCACCCTTACCCCCACCGCGGCTGCCAGCGGTGTGGGTGCTGTTAACCTGACCCGGCGCGGGCTGCTGGGCACCGTGCCCTGGCCCGCGCTGAGCTGCCGTGGGGCGGGCAGGGCCCCCTCGCCGCCGGGGCAGGAGGAGCAGCTGCCAATTGCTATTTTAGGAGACGTGATTAAGATGCCTTTGCTTTTGCTGCTCATTAGCTTGTTATTTAAATGCATTCACCGGGGCTGTGCCGAGTCCCCGCTCCCCGCAGTGGTCACAGAGCAGCCTGCCCGCAGTGCCAGGGTGCCCTGCTTGCACCCTGCCTGCACCCAGCACCATTGGCTGCTCTCTGCCCAAGGCAGGGTGAGGGGTCAGGAGCGCTTGGCTTGGTTTTGGTCATTTTAGACATGAACAGTATTAAAAACATAACAGATGTGAAACCAGGCTGTGTGTGCTGTCGTTTCTCCCCAAGCCAGGCAGAGCTGGCACTCACCAACCCCATCCCAAGGCCAGGCATGCCCAGACACTGCTGGCACATGTGCCTGCTGTTCACTGCGCACGTGGCTGGTGCGGCTCCAAGCAGCGCCGCGCACAATGAGCCCGGGAAGGACACCCCCCGTCTCCCCCGGCAGCACCCAGCACGGTGCCATGGCTGCTCCCATGAACCCTGGACTGGGCAGCTCAGAGGCAGGTGAGGCCCCGGCGCGGCCCTGGGGGAACAGAATGGGTGCTGTGGGAAAAGGGGATTTGGGATTTCCAGCTCCGAGCGGCAGCCGGGAGCTGAGCGCTGCTGCGAGGAGGATGGTGAAGGGAGAGGAGAGGGGAGCAGCTGCCCGGACCGCTGCACAATGTGGTGAGCGTGGAGCTGCCGGGGAGGGGTGAGAGCAGCCCCCACGGCCCAGCTCCATCCTGCTCTGTCCGTACGTGCCGGGGCAGCTGTCCTGTGGCGCTGGGGCCGGGCCCCAGCCGCAGAGCTGAACCGGGCGGCTGAACCCGGCATCCCAGGATGTTGGCACGACTGCAGTGTCTCCTGCACAGACCCAAAGCCGGGCTGGGCCACGGGGCAGTCTGGCGTCCCGCTCCCTGGCCCCACGCTGCACCCAGGTCCTGCTCTGGCTCACAAGGTACTGACCGTCCCTTGCCCCTGCCCATGTCCAAGTGGTGCTGCGCATCCCTCGCTTGGCTCCAAGTCCTCACCGGGAGAAGGGAGCTGGCTGACTTCCCCCCCCCCGGCTGGGTCCCTGCCAAGCTTTCATCCAGCGATCCCCAGCAAATCCCTGTCCAAACAATACGGATTTCTGACATAGTTTTGCAGTAAAGTAAACTCGCAGCACATCTCTAATTCCAGGCCTTTGTTGTTCTTCAGCAGGGGCTGCTGTGGCTCTGTGTTGCCTCGCTGCCGGGCTGTGCTGCGGGACACCCCTCTGCTCCCCGCGGGAAGAAAACACAGGGATGGGAGGAATTAAACCCTCGTGGCACCCCGCTGCAGCTGTGGGGCCTCTGGCAAAGGCGCCCCTCTGAGAGCACGGCCCTCGCTACTGCGTGGTAATGAGGAGCTTTAATTATGCCACATGCCAGACTCCTCATGAAATACCTGCTCCCCCCATGGCCGCCTGGCCATGCCCCAAACCCTGCAGCTCCGTCCCCCCCCGGCTGGGGAGGGGGTGACGGGGGTGATGTAGGACGATGTGGGGTGGTGCAGGGCACCAACGCAGCAGCAATGTGCAGCCTCGAGAGGGCTCCTCAGCAGCATGGGGCCGTGCAGCAGCAGCAGCAGAGGCTGTAAAAGAGGCGGTGCTGCAGAAGATGGGTGTAGGCACTGACATGGGGCTCTACCTTTGGCTCCCCACTCACAAAGCACCAGCAGTGAGCAAAACCAAACGGGCTCGTTTCCCAGTGGGGTTATTGTGTTGGGTCCTGTGGCTTCCCGGACCCCCTCCACCTTTTTCTCAATCTAACGTCACCCTGATCCCCTTTTCTCTGCTATTGTGCATCAGGGAACCACATCCCGGGTCAGGTCCATGGAAAAGCCTCTGAGAGCCTGCTCTGACATTCCCTGACGAGCCCATCCCGTCTGGTCTCCGGTCACAGGCTCTGGTCCTGGCCCCAGGCAGGACGAGGCGGGCTGGGGAGGATGAGGCTCCCAAGCGGGACACGCTGGGGATGTGTGGACAGGGACAGGATGGGCTCCCGCCGCGCCGGGCGCTGCTGACTTCCAGACATTCCTCCTGTGCGTGGCCGGCACCACCTCGGCTCATAACGTGATTAAAAGATTAAAATCTCTCCGTTCAGCAGCACGCAGCAAATGGAGCTTGAGACAGGGATGCTGGGGGGCTGCAGTGCCCGAGGCCCCCACGCTGGCAACGTGGTGCCTGGGGAAGGGTGGCTGAGGCCATTTGAGCTCCGCAGTCTGCTCAGTGAGGCTGAGCAGTGAGGCCCTAATCCCCTCCCATCTCCTTCCCAGTTACCAGCCAGGGTTGGTTTGTTTGTGCTGCGGGTGAGCCCCAGGTAAGGGGAGCAGCCGTCGGGAGGGCAGGGAACACAGCGGGTGGAGCATGGCGCCAGCCCTGCTCCAGGTGGCATCCGGATGGAGCCTGTCCCTGGCTGCAGCCTGCGGGCACATGCTCACGGTGCATGGAAAGCCTCGGTCCTTGTTCCACCCAAGTGCTGGAGCCTCACTGGCGCAGCCCAGCCACCACCGGGTGCCCTGTGCCCACCCCATCCTGGCCACAAGAGACTCCAACAGCTCACCCATGGCCACACAGCCCTTCCACGGCCACGAAGAGCCGAGAGCCGCCTGATCAGGGGCTGCAGGGTTGGGAATAGCTGTGCTTGGAGCATCTGATGGGAATCGGGCTCTTCCTTCCATTCTTATCTCCGTCCGGGAGCTGCTGACCCAGGAAGGAGGTGATGCGCGACCAGGGCAGGTGGAAGCGAGTCCTGGGGCTGTGCCCGCCTCGCAAACACGCTTCAAAGCCAGAGCAGCAGCACCGAGCGTCACAGGGATCTATTTTCATTGCCCTTCCTGACCCGTCCCCCTGTGCAGTCCCCGCTGCCGGCAGCCCAAGGCACAGCCCTGGCAGCACGGGGAGGGGAGGCATTTCCCGATGTGCCTCTCCCTGCTGCTCCCCAGGGATGTGTCCTGGCTCCCGGTCACCGCGGCAGCGCAGCAGGATGGAGCTGGCACTGCTCTGCGCACACACTCTGCTGGGGCATCCCTGAGCCACGCTTGGAGGGCAGCAGCTCACTGGGATGAGTATGTCCCAGCTGAGACCCAGCAGAGCACTGCACCCACAGGGGGGCACACAGTGCACAAGGCTCCCTTCGGAAGGTGTGCGGGTGCCCAGTACCAAATTCACTCAAGTGCTTCCCCTTGGCCAGGGCTGCTCTCGCAGTGGGGAGCTGTTTCTCTTGTAACCGCAATGAAGCTGTGTCTGGAAGTGCAGCTGGGGCTCAGGATGTGAGCGCTGACCAACCCAAACAACGCTGGCCGAGGGAGCAGCAGGCGCTGCCGGCTCTGCTCACACCTTTCCTGCGGCTACAAGAGCCTGCCAGAAACGTGTGGTGGGGAAACCGAGGCGAGAACCCACCCGCGGGAGCACGAGCATCTGCATCCCTCCATGCTCCCCTCTTTGGGATGGGGTGGGCACAGCTCAGCACTGACGCTGCTCCCAGCATGGAGCTGCTGCAGGGAAGGAGGAAGGTGGAAGGGGCAGAGCAGTGGACACAGACAGTGCCCATCTGCAGGGCCATAGGCGCTGAGGCTGCCGGTCCGGAGCGCAGCAGGAAAGGGCTGCGTGGCAGCGGTGGCAGGGCCGGAGGGAAGGGAGGGAGCCCTGGGCCTTGGCGGTGCCGCTGCTGACTCACTCACCAGTGGAAACAGGAATCTGTTCCCAGGCTTGACACTGCCAGCTCCAAACCATCCCAGCTCCCCGGCACAGCGGGGTGCACCCCGCAGCGCCCCTTCCCTTCAGCACCCCATGGCACAGGACACAGGGAAGGAGAGGGCTGCCCATGGGCTGCTGTCATGGCTGAGCTCTGCTCACCCCTGCGCGAGGGCTTTTCCATCGCTTGTGGATGTGCAGCCGGGCCAGCAGGGAACAGGAGCCTCTGTCTCCTGAGAGCCCAAGGGCCACCTTTGCCCGGGAGCCCCTTTGGATGGTGGGATGAGGGCCCCGCGGTGCAGCGCCTGCATCCAGACACTGCCCGTATTGATGGGCGCAGCGGCACCGGGGCAGCGCGGGGCAAGTCCTCCCCCAGCGCAGCCAACAGAACGGGCATTCAGGGCAGGGAGGGGGTGGCTGCCCCGGGCAGACCCCGCGTGGCCGGAGGGACGCGGCGGTTCCCCGCCAGACCGAGCGATCACAACGTGGGGTTTGTTGTCGGCCAGACACGCTGCCTGCACGCAGCCATGCGGGGCCGCCTCTGCCCTCGCACACAGAGGGATGCGAATGGTGAAGAGCATCCGGATACGGCCAGGATGGTCGTTCCCAAGCTCGCTGCCCATCCTGCCCTGCACAGCACCTTGCGTGTCCCACCGTGCTCCCTGCACACTCCACTGCACGTAGAAACCAGTGCTAGCACTCAGGAGCGCTGCTGAGGAGCCATCCCAGAGGAGGGAGGTGACGAGAGCAAGGCCAGGAGCCTTAGGAGAGCTGTGGCTTGTGCCCATCACAGCAAACACTGGCCAAGGGAGGTGGAGACCTTGTACATCTGCCTCTGCTCCCTCTGCACCCCTCCCCTTACCCCAGACCGCTGCCCCAGCTGCAGAATGAGGTCTCGGAGCGGGTCCTGCCAGCGCCCATAGACACCATCCGCGCTCAGCCGGTGCCTGCTGTGCTGAGGAGAGGAACATCTGGTCCTGCTGAACACTGTCCAGGGCAGGCAGCCAGGGCTCCCTCCGCAGTGGCATCAGCCCTGGGCCGTGCCCCGCAGTCAGCCCCTGGCTGCTCCTCCCTCCTCATCCCTGCCCTGGAAATGATGGATTTGGTGAGGAGCAGCCCTTCTCGGGCAGCTCGGGAGCAGGGCCCCGCGGCCCCGCTCCTGCTCCCACACTGAGGGACAGCTGTACTCACAAGGGAAAAGAAACGTTTCTGAGCCTCAGAGGGCCTGATGCTCTGCAGACACTGGTGCTAAACCAGCGCCAGCATCGGCGGCTGTGCAGGGTCAGTGCAGGAGAGCAGTGGAGACCCCCAGGAGCTGACTACACAGATCAGGACAGGCACCTGTCTTGCCCTGCAGCAGCTAACAAGCATCTTCCCCACCCATGCCCTGGAGGAAACCTGTGCTAAAGCCCCTCATTTCACCTCTGCATCCATTCAGACAATCAGGATGTTGTTTGTGCTTTAAAGAGCCGCTTGTCCTTGGGATGTCTTCTGTGACAGCACAGTGTAATTCTGATGAAAGGGCTGGACTGGCTGGTTTTGCCACCCTGCTACGGGTGGATGGAGTAATTCAGCCTCAGGATTTAGTGCAGTGCCAGAAACTCATTTACCTCCTCAAACAGCTGCTGTGAATTGTGCACAAAGTGAAGCTGGAGCAGTTCTCCTGTACCGACTCCCGCTTCAGCATGGGGATGGCTGCTGGGTTCAGTCCCAGCTTCACAGCCATGTGTCTGGCAGGTCACCTACTCCCCCTCTCGACAGCATTGCCCTGCACCAGCATTCCCTCTCCCAAGGGAGCAGTCCTACACTCTGCTCCACCACCCTCTGGGCAGGAGGCAAAACCACTCTGTCCTTGGGGGCAAATGCTGTGCCTGACCTAGTGCTAAGGGGCAGGATGAGGATGAGGTGGCACTGAACTGAGCACCCTCTTGTTTGCTCTTCATTTACAAAAGTGCACAGAAAAGGGTCAAAAATACATCAGACTGATGGGGATTTCAGTGCCAAATACTTAAGTTCTATCAAACTGATTCATCCCCAAAAGTGGCCTTGCTCCAAGTGGGCAGTTGCACCAGAGGCACCTTCCAACCTGAACCATTCCCCCTGTAGAACTGCTAACACAAAAATACCAGCAAAACCCTCCCAGATGTGACTTCAGGATGCTCAGAGGCGTCAGCTTCAAGCTGCTATTTGTGCATGTGTTTAGAGACTTTGGTCATGATGCTGCTCTCCAAACCTGTGACTTCTTGATGCTGCTCAGGATCAGAGGCATCCGCCTTCTTCCTACATCCATTTTCACGCTCCCCACAGCTCATGGCATCCAGGAGCAGACTCTGGAAGGCCATTAAGGTAATGTTACCTGCCTTTGGTTTTCCAAGCTGGGAATGCTGGCAGGAGCCCTCAGGCCACAGGAGCTAGAGGCACCCAACACCCATCTAGAGGAGGCCAAAACTCAGGCAAGCATTAGCTGACAGAAGCAGCCTGCATGATTCCCAGCACAGGCAGCAGCCTGTTCCCTGCTCTCAGGCACCAGGCTCCTGGGACAGGAGTGTGCAGATCTGGTACCCTTGCAGCAGTGGAAAGCTCATGCTTCTCCAGGAATGGCTGCTGCCACTGCAGGGTATTCAGAAACCCAACACAAAGCAGCGTGCAACCCTGCCTGACTTCATGGCAATGGGAACATGAGCAGAAGGAGCCAGTTCCCACAGGCAACAGGCCACCCTACAGCACGTTTCAGCAGCCTGGCCCCATCTGGGGCTCGGGACTGCGCTGTGCCAGGCTGGGCCTCCTCCACTGCCAGACATATCGTGTTCAGGACCACACTAAGCTCCCAAAGCCACCGCAGCCAGCATTAGCGTCATTGCAAAGCTATCCCTCCCAACAGCTCAATATATGGGAAATTCACTTTACCACACATAATTAGACCTTTCTCTGGTTGAAACTTGTTTGAGGCTCAAAAATCTTTCAGATCTACGCATAGTTCAGCAAGCAGAATTAAGATCTTTTTCCTACACAGAATCTGGATCCAATCTAAGGACCCCCTAACGGGCATAGAATTTTTCGTGTTAGAATGCATTGGCTACACTAACATGAACCATGACTGCTGCATCCCTGATGTGTGAGCAACATTTCAGAACTCTTCATCAGTACCAAAAAAGGCCTTTGGAATCACAACTCCATCTCCATCCCAGAGAACTCCATGGGGAATAGAAAGTCAAAACCTTTGAACTAGTTCCATACTTCACAGGTGGAAGCTTGCAACTGTGAGACCACAGAGTGCCTTGACTTTGAGAGGAAACAACCTCTAAGGTCAGCTTTTTCCAAGTTTCCTTCGCATGCACACAAGAACGCTTGCTCTGGAACTATCCTTTCTACTTTTCCTAACACTTAACTGGAACTTAGCTTCCGCTTTTCCCATCCCAAAGCATGTAACCCTGTGTGCTAACAACAGCCTGGTTGGACCATCCTCATCCAAAAGAACCACCACTAGAACCAATTCCTCTTTACTCTCCAAACTCGAGGGTGAGCGCAGCTCCAGCCTGGAGGCTTTGTAACAGACAGCAGTGCAGGTCACTGCCCGCAAGCACCCACAGTCCTGCCCTGATAACACAAAACACACTGCACATCCAAATGTTCTCTTGCTGAGAGGTGACATCAGGCGGAGCCTTCACCATCCCATCACCCCATGCACAACCTTGCACTTCCAAGAGCTGTCTGCAAAGACTGAATCAGCTGCATGGGGGAACAAATCTGAAGGATGACACAGGAACCCAGCTTCCCTGCTGTAGTTAAGGGAGTTTCTTGGAAGGAGGCTGCAGCAACCTCTGGCCACCCCTTGCTGCAGCTCAGGTTGGCAAGCCACCTGCAACATCCACCTGAACCAGGGACAGACAGGGATCCTTTGGCACTAGTTGCACAGAGATCCAAAACAACTGGTGCAGGAATTCTTCAGTTTCAATGAAATCTGCTAAACAACCTCAGCAAATCTCTTCACCCAACACAAAACACTGGCACAGGACAAAACCTAAACATTTAAGGTACTGAAGCGATGAACACTGACTCACTGTAAGCATCTGTGTCAAGTTTCCACTTTAAATCAGTCTGAAGCTAAATGCTTTCTACGCATTACGCTGAACCAGCTTAAAGACCTGTACCCATCTGCCTGCTCTTCAAAGAGGACAATAACCTTAAAATTAGTATTTTCATTAGCAATAAAAGCTCAAATAAAATTTCTCTGAATGCTCTGATTTCTCCTTATAAAGACGATGACATTTTTATCTTACTATCAAGAAAATCACCACAACAGCTTCCAAACAAAACTCTATTTAATGAGCCATACTCAGCCAGTATCATCAAGGCCTCTAGCACCCTGCAGATTTATGCCTTGATGGCATATTTCCGGGCGGGGTACAGACGTTCCTTTCGCTGCTGCTTTTTGGTCTTCAGGTTTTCTTCATGCTTGTTCAACCTGCGCCGCATGGCACGAGTCTTCTTCGGCCGCAGATCGAGAGGCTTATACTTTTTGCCCTGTTTGCAGAAATAAACAACAGTTAAGAGACTGCAGTGTCCCAGTCAGGTGCATGAGCACAAACACAGCAGCATCTTCTAGAAAGGCTGCTGCACCCCAAAAAAGTGATGCTGTCCAGAAGACTGCCCTGGCAACAGCAGATTCACACCAAGCTTACAGAGCATGGGGTAGTCTTGCAATAAAAAAGGAGTCATGACTAGAGAACTTGAAAAAGGAACATGTATGTTTTCTTCTTGAGCTTTTAAGTAACAAGCTACAAACCTGTTTCTTTTTTATGAAATATATATATATGAAAACAGTAAGAGATAACGACCACTATGCGAGATGTTTGTTCCTACCTTGTAAAACTTCCTCAAGTTCTCCTTCTGGGTCTGATTGATAACAGTTAAGACTCTGGCAATAGACTTGCGCACCACACGTCTGCAGGTGGGAACAGAAGGATGTCTCAGAACACTCTTGACAGACCAGCACCACAGGTCTAAAACCCAGTACAGGGGAAACCTGTACACGCCGCAAACAAGTAACTTACACTGCAACACCTTGTACCAAAACACCAACAACTTCTGGCACATCTCAGCTCCACATCTCCGACCACAAACCCCTTTTCAAGCCTTTCTGTACCATTCCCCCCCCCCTTTTTGTGCAGTACAACGGGGCCGCACAGACCACGAACGGGCTCCTCGAGCACAGCGCACCCCAGCCCGAGCCTCCAACGCGGTACCGGCCGCACGCACCGCCCGTTAAGGCTCCGGTAGGCCCCTCCGCCGCTCCCCAGCAGTCACCCCGACCGGCACGAACCGGGGCGCGCCCGGGGGGCACTCACATCTTGGAGAGCTTGGAGGCGGCCCCGCCGGTCACTTTGGCCACGCGAAGCTGGGACAGCTCCACCTTCAGATCGTCCAGCTGCTTCAGCAGCTCCTCCTTCTTCGTCCCGCGCAGGTCTCGGGCCTTGATCTTGGCCTGCGGACGGCGGACAGACAGCCCGTGAGCCCCGCTCCCGGGATC
>JAOEHX010052938.1:0-11355 GCA_025448015.1 Bolborhynchus lineola | reverse complement strand
GTGCCACCAGGGTATCTGATTTCTGCAGCTGCCTACAAATGGAAGGGTAAAAGCAGGCAGGAGTGTGTCAGTGCATTGAGGGACATGCTACCGCCTGCATTCAGTGAGATCCTGTTTCCACCCTGATCACCCGAGTCAGTTTTCTTTACAATCTGCTTTTCTCTTCCTTCCCCATCTCCCCTCAGCTTGGTAACTTGAAAATCAAGAACCAGATCTTTGGAGAGGCCGTGAAACAGCCAGGCATCACATTCATTGCAGCCAAGTTTGACGGCATCCTGGGCATGGCATTCCCAAGGATCTCTGTGGACAAGGTCACTCCTTTCTTCGATAACATCATGGAACAGAAGCTGATTGAGAAAAACATCTTCTCTTTCTACCTAAACAGGTAGTGTTTGATTTGGTGGCAGACCTATCATTGCGAGGGCAAGCCCAGATAGGCGTTTCTGTGTCTCCTGGTAGCACATCTTGCTATATGCCAGTTCACACCCTGGCCAGCACCACAGGGGAGACCTTGCTGGAGCAGTCAGGCCAAAATCTCTTCTGCCATCTGCTTTGAAGCAAGAAGGAAGTAGAAGTTTACTGATAAAAAGCTGGGTAGATCTGCTACTGGATCTCTTAACTGATGTAGAGACGGGGGCTGCTTTCAGAGGAAGGGGAAATGAAAATAAGCAGGGTTGTGATCAGGAGATTGCATGCTGCTAGTGCAGTCCCCATTAGTCCCAGTCTGTTGCCAAAATCCATGACCCACATGGCCACCACAGTGTCACCTCCCAGGCAAGTGTGCCCCACACCAGTCATCACTAATGATGGGGCTAATAATCCCTCACCCACAGGGAGATCATCCTTTGTGCCTCTCAGTGCCTTCACGCGCACTGCTGCTCCCCCAGGATACCACATAACCCTCCTGACACCACAGGGGGGACTCTGAACTACTTCAGCCCAAAAAGTAGCACACCAGGAGTAGGGAGGGCAGAGAGGCTGCTCTGAGCTGTTCAAAGCCAGCCCTCCCCCATCACCATATTTCTTCCCATCTGCTTGGCAGTGAGCTTTTATCTGACAGTAACCTTGAGGATTCATTTCTGAGGCTCCTGGCTGGCGCAGAGTTGAGTGCAGATAACCTAACGCTGCATCAGCCATGTCCAGCCCTGCTACGGGTGCTTGTTACAAGCTGATTATTTGCAGGGTCCCCTGCATTGGTGCTCAGTTCCCATTTGCCATTCCCCTTCTCTGTCCTACTTCTCTACAGTGAGTTTCTACAGGTGCCTGTGAGAAAGCACTAGGCAAAAAGCTGCAGGATGCTTTGGGCAAAAAAAATTCCCATTTCCTTACCCCAGCCTATCTCACAGTATCTGTCCTTACATTGACTTATAATAGTGCAATGTAAGTCATCTGTCTCGAGTGCTGCTAACACTGTGCTTCCCCTCTAAGCACCCTGGCAAGTAGTCTGGGGGCATGCAGGGGGGTTGTTCCCACCCTGACTCTTTATGTTCACAGGTTCTGTTGTTTTGTTTTTCAGAGATCCTACTGCTCAGCCCGGTGGTGAGCTGCTTCTGGGGGGCACTGACCCCAAGTATTACAGCGGTGACTTCAGCTGGGTCAATGTCACACGCAAGGCTTATTGGCAGGTCCACATGGATGCGTAAGTCCCTCCTCCACCTGGCTTCATGCATGGGGACATGTGTGCAGAAAGCTCACACTTGGGGCTGGGCTGAGACCCTCCCCAGAAAGGAATTATCTCTATTCCTGAAACACGTCCACACCAAAAAAACAGATTAAAATCCCACCCGAAAGCTGTTGCTGGGAGGGAAGAAGAGGCAGAAAACACCAGATGTACTGCAAAATCTTTTCCTCTTGTTTATGTTTGACCTTTGAAAATGCCTGCTGCATCCTTGCAGAGCAGGGAAAACACTGGCATGTCGTCCTTGCAGGCAGGGTGAGCCCCACAGGTTAAACCCCAGCTTTGCTTAGCTTTCAGCAAGGCCTGATCTGTAGGGCTCACTTGCACTCTCTGGAGAAGCAGGATGAGGCCTCAGGAAGCCAGCCCTTGACTGAAGGGCATGGCGCGCGGCAATCAGTGTGCATTGTTGGAGGCAGAGGGGAGGAGAGTGGGCTGATCTGCCGGCCGCCAGCCCCACAGTCTATTCTGAGCTCTCCCACGTGATAGGAACTTAAAAGCAGCCTGTGATCAGAGTGTGTCCTTCTCCCAGGGACTGCATCCCACCCCAGCACAGGGTTTCAGTTCTCATCTTCCCCCAGCCCTGCCTCATTGGCAAAGCCTGGCAGACCTTTGGCTGGAAGGTTTTATCCATCTGCACTGCTGTGAAACACGATGCGGGAGAGGAAGCCAAGCAGCTCCTGTCTTGTGTCTTTGACATACAGGAACCCTTCCCTTGCCTGTGACCCTCTCAGCTGTCACACCACCCCTTTAACCCTTTGCTTTTTGTGGTAGCACAGGTAATACGATTCCCTTAATGCATTGCCCTGAGCTCGCTCACATTTCCATTATCTGTGATGCTTGCTCTGGAGTGCAGGTGGCAGGCAGGGTACAGAGGCAGCAGTCTAGGCTCTCTGCAGAAATTCAGTAACACCTCAAGGCACCTGCTCAGCTGGGAGCAGGCAGGGGGAAGCCAGGGGGTCTGTGCACTAAGTTGGTGCTGCATCAGTATTTCCGAGAATCTGCCCTTCCTGGCATCTTTGGCAGCCCTCCA
The DNA here is from genome assembly GCA_025448015.1 of Bolborhynchus lineola. Lineage (NCBI taxonomy): Eukaryota > Metazoa > Chordata > Aves > Psittaciformes > Psittacidae > Bolborhynchus > Bolborhynchus lineola. The sequence goes on along the minus strand of JAOEHX010052938.1, from coordinate 8,647 downwards.
CTGCATGCCTACATACTGCCCAGACTCGGTCATCTTCAACTCTTTGCCTTCTGCTTTGTGCAGCCTTTTCTGGGAGGACTCTTAACAGTTGTCTTCTGTCTGGGCACCTCTCCCCAGGGTGGATGTTGCCAATGGGCTGACCCTGTGCAAAGGGGGCTGCGAGGCCATTGTGGACACAGGAACCTCACTCATCACTGGCCCCACCAAGGAAGTGAAGGAGCTGCAGACAGCCATTGGTGCAAAACCACTCATCAAAGGCCAGGTGAGGCCAGGCTGGGAAAGTGGGAGTCCATGGTCCTCATGTCGTCCACACTCCTTTGCACCCAGATCCTTCTACAGATCCTGGTCTTCTGCTCCCTCTGCTTGCCATTCCCAGCTTGTGCTGATAGAAAAGCCCCTGGCATAGCAGGGTCTCCTCTGTCTTTTGATCTCATGTAGTGTTCACCTTCCTGCCTATGCTGTCAGAGTGCCACGTTCCATGAACTTAGGAAGGCTTTGGGTCACCTCTGCCACACATCCCTGGTAGGCCAGGGGCCAATGGGTATGAGTTGCAGCTGAGACCAAGGATTTCTGTTCCTGTGAGTCCAAAGGCACTTTCATGCAAATGACAGCTCTTCCCTGCCAAGCTTTTAACCATCGCAGCTAATCTCACAAGGTCATCTCTCCTCCTTGAAATTGTGGAGGAACAGGGATTATAAGGAGCCTCTAGGAAAGATTCTGTTCTCCAAAACCCTTCCCAAATCACAAAGTCGTGAGCACTTGTAGGTCTTTTCTGCAGTGTTGGAGATTCCGTGCTGCAGCAAGTTAGACCTGCCACCTCTGCAAGATTTGCCAGTGTTAATTAAAATGGCTTTGTCTGCTCATCACGCCCTGTCTATGTCTCTAGGCTGTACTGAGCTGTGTCTCTGCCTTCTGTGGCAAAGACCCCCAGCCCTGCTGCATCGGATGCTATGCCATGGTGCTCTGCAGAGCCAAAAGCTGAACCTTTGGCTTCATCCCTATCCCTAAAACCTTCTGACCCCTCAGCTTGCAGCCCTGGACAGCCTGCTTACCCCAGCTCAAGCCTCTTCTGCATGATGAGCTGGTTTGGGGGAAAACTGCAGCAAAGATGTGATTGTGTCTGAGGAAGACCTTTCCTAAGGGTGTGGGAGCTGCCATCTAAAGCCTTTACTCTTATTATTTCAGTATGTGATTCCCTGTGATAAGGTGTCATCTCTGCCTGTCATCACACTAACGCTAGGAGGGAAGCCCTACCAGCTCACTGGAGAGCAGTATGTCTTCAAGGTATGTCCAGGCAGCTTTTTCCAGCCCTGTGCTTCTCCCCCGAGTGCTAACTTTTGCCTCCTCCACTCCGTCTTCAACCATGAAATCCAAAACACAAGAGCAGCAACTTGTGGAAAAATGTTGGGATGGTGGCACTGCTGATGGAGCCAGGTGACCTCACTAGAGTCCTGCAGGAATGAGATTCCTGCGAGATGCTCATGAGGGATGGCAGGATGGGAGAAGAAGGGTGGGCAAACTGTTGCATCACTTTCTATAAATATTTTGCCCTTTCTTGTTGGTTTCTGGTGCCATGAGGCTAGCAGAGGCCATCAGCCTGGCATTTAAGCCATCAGAATCAACTTGTGCAGAATTTCAGTGGTGGCTCTAATTCAACGTTGCATGGGCTGGGAGGTTTATGGGCAAGTGCAGGTTTACCTGATGCTTTGCTGCAATAAGCACTGTGGGAGGGGGAGCTGGGTTTGGAGCCAAGAGATCAATAGTTTGGGAGTTACTTTTGCAACAAGCAGTGGATCTCAAGCCAGCATTGTCAGGTGTTACTGCTAAGCCTGTGAAGACAAGGGAAATGTAGGACCAAGGGAGATTGAAGCTTTCGCCCTTCTGTCTAGGTTTCTGTACAAGGAGAGACCATCTGCCTGAGCGGCTTTTCAGGCCTGGACGTCCCACCCCCTGGGGGCCCACTCTGGATCCTGGGAGATGTCTTCATTGGTCCCTATTACACTGTCTTTGACCGTGATAATGACTCTGTTGGCTTTGCCAAATGTGCCTAAATGCCTGACCCACTGCCTCTGCCACACCCACACTTCCACACATGCACAGGAGCCATGGAGAAAGATTAATGGGATTAGAAATCCAGGGAGTGGAAAGGAAAAATAAAAAAAACCCAAGAAATGGAACTAGATTTAAAATTACATGGAAAATAGTCATTAGTGTCCTGCTAGCTACATTTTCCCCTCTGTTGAGTAAGTGGTGCTGGGAAGTCTCTAGTTGATGATGCCAGCTGGAGTAGCCCCTTGCTGTACTGCTAAGTCTTCCAGTATCTGTTTTTAAGAATGATTCTCAGAGCTGAGCAAGGCCCTCTCGTGTCTCCCAGCCCTGGTCTCCTTCCTGGGGGCAGCTGGCTGGAGCCACCCCCTGACATCTCTGTTGCTGCAGAGAGGCTGTGCAGCTGCTCTTGGGTTTGGGCTTCTGAGCTGGGGGAGAGGGACAGGGCAGGCACATTATTTACTACTTTGTGCTTTATCACTGTTGAAGTGGGGGAGGAGTGGACGGCTTCATTACCCCTCCATGGCATTTTCAGGCAGTGACAGAAAGGTCATTTCTCAATGAGTTTGTACTGGCTTGGTCCTAGGAGAGCATGTCCTGGGCTGGAGCAGTGGGGGATTGTGGTACCATGCCTAAGGGCTCTGGTTGTGTGCTTTTGTGTAGTGATGACACTAGTGAGAATGCTGGAGACATGATGTCCACATGCCTCACCTAGCAGGACAGGAGTTTGAAGGGGGGCTCCAGCCAGTGGGAATCTTCAGGGAGTACAAATATCTTTATATTTGTCATGATAGGATCTGATAGAGGTCACTTGAATTCACGGCCACAAAGACCTGGCTTTCTGCTGAGCAAAGTCCCTTGACACAGGTTCTCTTGAGTTTGGTGAACTTCTCCCAGCTTCCACAAACTGCAGATCTCCCCAGCCTCATCTGGAGCCAGTGAGCTGAGAATAATGTTTCCTGAAGCAGCTAAGTGATTTACAAGCCAAAATCACACTGATAAAATTTGTAGGTATTTGTCAGCCCCACAGGACCTTTTGAAAACATTATTCTCAGCATTTTGAACTGCCCAAAACTAGACAGTTGGCAGAGCCAGCAAGCCTCCTGTGCAGGAGGGTGCTGTGGCAGCTGCTGGGCTTGTATTCAGTGTTCCTGCTGCCCCATTGTAAAACCCAACTGCCTTTAACCTGTTTTCCACCTTACTAGTGCTGGTGAGAGCTCTGTTCATGTCCATCCTGTGTTGCACATGGAGTGAGGCACAGTCCTGCTTCAGAGAGGTTGTAGCTGATTTGGTTTTCCCAGTGTGTTGGATCGAGTCTTGAAGTTAGGGAGTGGCAGCAGGTGAGGGGTAAAGCTGAGGGTGGCAAGGGGACCAGATCAGCTATGGCTGTGACCCCAAGACTAGGCAAAACAGATAGTAAAATCCTGGCTTCCCAGAATTCACTGATAATCCTGCCAGCTGTACCAGAGGGGTCAAAGAAGTTCCCAAGAAAGGTCTTTGGCAGTGGGTAAATAGGTGGCTATGCCTGATGAAATAGATATACATCATCCCCAATATTGAATTCTCTGTGACCATCAGAGGCACAGGTGGGGAAGAGGTCCTGAGGTACATATGCGCTGTAGTTGAACAGTGCATATGCAGTTTATGGATCCCCTATCGCCACACACTGCAGCTTGGCTTTATAACTGTGCCACGCACCTTGGAGAGGTCTGGAGTGAGCAATGCGGTCAGGCCTGGGCACACCTGGGACACATGCATTGTCCCCTGCAACCTTGGGTGTAATGGATGCTGCTCCCAAACCTTGCTTCTGTTGGCTGGTAATCTTCACCTGCATCCGGGTGCCGAAGGACATCTGTTGCAGACTGGCTAGAGAACAGTGGCATGTTACCAAGAAAAGGAATCATCAATGGTACTCGAAAATCAGCCAATATTCAGCACCTCTCCAGAGAGCCCCAGCACCACACCACTTAAAGTGCCCAGAGCTCCTCCAAGCCCTGCAACACCATTTCCCAGCTGCAGGATTTCTTCAGCGTGGCGAGACGAGATAGCCTCTCGGATACCCACTAATCAAGACCTCATATGGGGCAGGGAAGTGTGACATGGAGCTGGCAGTGGGTCTTGAACATCTTCAGCATCCCATCTAAGCAGGACGTGCAGCACAGCCCCAGCACAAGCCATTGGGCTGCAGTTCTGCTGCGCTGCAATGCCTTATGCTGTCTGAGTCATAGCCTCCACAGTAACCCAAGCTGAGCTGATGTCTGTCCTAGGGCAGGCAGGAGGCTGCTGCCTGGGGAATGAGCGCAGCCCAAAGTGGTGCCCTGAGTGACGTACCTTTGGATAGGCTGGAGGAGCAGTTCATCATAGTCTTCCCTGAATGGGCCTCCTCCCCTTGTTCTTTTGTTTGCATTTTTAAGCCAAACTCTAACCACGTGACTGTATTTTTTTAATCTAATTTGCTGTCGGAATTACTGCCTCATCATAGAAAAGTGAAAAGAAAATACAGTATTTTCCCCCCCTTAACTCTGCGAGTGGTCTTTTCTTAAGCATCTTGGGATGCCAAATTTCTCTTCAGTGGCCAGAGACTGTCTCCTCAACCTGATGTCCCAGTATATGTAGTCACCCACTCATGTGGACTCGTATGTGTTTCAGAAGGGCATGCTTCCCTTCTCTCTGGTAAGGAATGATGCTGGGAGCCTGTTGGGTTTGTCTTTTTCAATGTATTAAAAGATAACCCAGCCTCTGCAGCGTGACATAGCAGTGTCACCAGCCTGACCCACTGCTATCAGTGCATCAGGCACTTCCAGCATCTCTCCTAGCCTGCAGCCATACCTCCTGGCTGAGTGTCGCCAAGGCTAGTCCTTCAGTGGGGGCTTCTCTGGACCAGCCAAAGCTAGCTCCTACTCAGCTTGGTTTATAGAGTGGTCCTGCAACAGCCAAAGTGGGATTCCAGTTTCTAAGTCCAGGCTAAAACCAACTAGGAGGTGGAGTTCATGCTCCCAGAGTCTTGTGATGAGGAACGTCGTCTTTGGGGTTTATTTTAATGTAAGAAAAATCCGTCCCTTTTGCCTGGCTATGGGATTTTTTAGTCCTAATGCTGCTGTATGGGAGCTGGAGTCTCCAATGCAGAATGAGGGCCCCATGTGCCAGGTATAAGATAAGAGCTAATCCCTGCTTTGAAAAAAGCATCATCTACATAAGCAAGGCAGATGCAGCCAAGTCCCATACAGTCTTCTGAGCCTAGATCTAAGCACACAGAGAGCTTAACCGATTTCCCTACTGGCATGTCCCAAGCCTCTGCTCTCCCAGGATGCTTTAATACCCCAGTCAGCTGTTCTCCAATGTTAAAGAAATTATTTACCCCTAAAGGGCTGGCTGGGTCCTGGAAACCAATCATGCAGCCCACTGTTTCTCAATAGCCCAAGGGGAGAACAAGTCATCCGCTGCCAAATATTTATCTACAGGAATATGAGGGTGTTGTTTCTGCTGGGGGGATGTGCTTAAGCCTTTAATCGTGCCATGAGTACTGAACATTATGTCTCAGCAAGAACAACCACAGGCTCGATCTTGGCCAAGAGCTGGAGAAGCCAAGAGCCAGGATTGTCCATCCATGCTTTTCCAGCAGGGAGCAAAGCACAACCCACCCCATGAGCAGCCTGCACACAGCCCCACATTATCTTACCCAGCAGATCCTTAGGTTGACACCATTTATTGCACCATCTCTGCAGACCCCCGTGCACAAGGCGGTTTGGTAAGTCACTCTGCTAAATGTCTCCACTGATGAGGATAAGCATTTTCATGACATGTCCCCTTGAATAGTAGAGCACCTGGCCCTGACCCTCAGGTCTGTCTTCATGGGCCTGATCCTTCTCCAACCAGCTCTGCTTTGCCAAAAGCCCATCCAGACAAGGACCTGCCCAGGGAAGAGGGAGAATGAGACCCCTTGATTGTGGAGATGACTTGCTCATTTGGTTGCCTCAGCGGTACATTCATTTGGAAAACTATTTTTACTCACCATGAATGACTAAGCACATTGGTTTGGGTGCTGGTGGCTTTTTTCTTTTTCCTCTCTTGGATTTATTTATTTTTAGGTTCCTTTGGGAAGGAAAAGAAGTGGAGCGCAGACTGGAAGCTTAGAGGACAGGAGACAGAGATCAAGGGAGAATGGGGAGATGGGTTTTTCCCCTGCAAGCCTCAGGCTACCTTACTGCTTATGGGGCTTAGCAACCCACTGAGGAATTTTATAGGAGGAATAGGAAAGAGCATTCAGGAGGCTGTGGGCTTTCTCCTTCAGAAAAAATGCAGGGTCAAGGCCTAGTAATGGTTTTCCAGAGAACTGGAGTAGGCTTTCATATGGAAGACTTTCTCACGGGTCTTACAGCACTTGGTTATGCTACAGCCCACTTGTCTCTAACAAGATTACAGGAGAACTGCTTTGGGGCAGGAAACATCCTTCTGTTCTATTTGTCTCATGCTTAGCACGAAGGGATGTGGGCCCTGACACCAGAGTAATACAGATGATTATTCATAGTCACTCCAGCTTTTATTTGAAAGGAAAGTGGTCCTAGACTTTATGGTTGAGGGCTTGCATGCATGACCTTGAAGGACTCACAGAAAATTGGAGGAGTGTTAAAACAATACAGAATATTGAGGAGGTTTATTCATTAAGCCATTTTTTTAAGCCTGTTGCCTGATTTTGAAGAGTCATGTGAATGGTTTTAGAACTGGTGATGCTGTATATATGCTATTGTGATACACAATAATAAATCTCTCATCACTCACACTTCACATCAAGAAATATGATGAATTACCAACCCAAAGACTGAAAAGCACTCTGCAAACTGTAGGGTTGACCTGGTACGTGGAGAAGAGAAAAAGCAGCCATCCAACCTCCCTGCACTTTATCTGCTGTGCAGCAGGGAATGTGTCCACCTCTGTTGATCTGACATTCACCTATACTGCCCTGCTGCCTCCTCTTGCCTCCTCCAGAAGCCCTCTTTGACCTTTTCCTCTGCTCACCCTCCATCCCTGCCTGATGTTGGGAAGAGGAGCCACCCTACCTACACAACTTTCCCCAGACAAATGAAGAGCAGGTGCCTCAGTAGCTCCTAGTATAGGCACCAATCTGCATCCAAGGAGTTTCGTTGCCCCCCCGAGCCAGCTCTGCACAGCTGTGAGTTGCCTGGGATTGTCCAAGCCCTTCAGAAAAGCTGATGGCAGCTGCCTGCAGCTCTGCCTCTCCTGCAAACCTCTTAATCCCACAGGAACATCATTCTCACCCCAGCACTGCTTCTGCTTCATAACAGCTTCTTGGAGAGAAACCTGGGTCTCGTCATAGGCAGCTGTGGCACTAATAAAACCCTCTTTACTTTGGCAGAACCCAACAGCACTTCAGCAGTGATAAATCTTGAACCAGAGGCAATTTGTCCTTTTCTAACCAGCACAGGCTGGTTAAAGGACAGAGGGATTAAACTGGCCGTGTGGAAACTGGACCCTCTCCAGCCTGGGAGTGCTATGGATGTGCAAGAAGTCCCCTCGTGTCACACTGACCCACGGGTTGAACACAGAGTGCATGCACCTACACAGGAGCCAAACCTGCTTGTGAACTGCTGAATAAATTACCATCTTTATTTCTTAGGTCAGCACTTTGTGGGTAGGTTTAAGGCAATGCCAGAGGATTTCCCTTCCCCTGCAGGTACTGCTCACTCAAACTTCTGTTTGATCCAGCCTGTTTCCAGTGCTCTGGGACTCCCCTGCTCCCCTTTCCCAGAGCCACAGCCAAACTGGCTGCTGCCTCAAGGCCACCTAGGCTGGGTTGGGCTCTGCCACATGCATGGCACAGCGTGTCCTCACATCCTCACCCTCCCCATGCCACGGCTGCATCCTCCTGAATGACCTGCAAGCTGTCCCTTCATGGCACCAGCTGCTCTCCAGCATCACATCCTATGGGGGATGCTACCACGGCACCCCAGAATTGGGTTTCCACACAGATCCCAGAGTAGCTGGCAAAGGAAGGCAGCAAGCACTTCCCTGATCCTGTGCCAAGCCCAGGCACGGCCAAATCCTTCTGCGCTTGTCCATCCTTCATGACATCCCCACCTCCCTCCCCTAAAGCAGCCGCATGCCCCGCATCCTGCTGCCAGGGTGCTCCCGCCCCTGCCCGCACTGGGATTTGTTCAGTGCCGAGAGGATTTACCACCTCACCTGCAGGATTTATCCCCTTTCCATTCATCCCCCATGACCGCTGTGCTGCTGCCGCCTCCCGTTGTCACGCAGACCCAATCGTCCCCACACGCCCGTGCCACTCTTAGGTTTTCACCCGGGCCCATGGGATCAAACCTGCAGCCAGTCCCCACTGCAAAGGTCTCTGTGAGTGACGCAGGAGACAGTTGGGCCGAGCATCCCCTCCAGATGACCAGCGAAGCCACTCGGCCGGGGCCCAGAAGATGCCCTGCTCCAGTAAGGCACTACCAGGATGCTCCAAGCAGGAGGTGACGTCCCCGTGGGACTGAGACGCAGAGCAGCTCTCCTGCGTGGAGCATGTTCGGGGGGGGAAAGAGACTGCAGGCTGACCTCCCCATTCCCTAACACCCCCCCTGCCTGC
>JAOEHX010052932.1:0-40021 GCA_025448015.1 Bolborhynchus lineola | reverse complement strand
CAAGGCCAGGTTGGACAGAGCCTTGGGTGCCATGGTTTAGTGTGAGGTGTCCCTGCCCATGGCAGGGGGGTTGGAACCGGACAATCTTAAGATCCTTTCCAACCCGAACTATTCTATGATCTATGATTCTATGACCTCCTGTCACCTCCACAGGAATGCTGAAGGGACATTTCTAGTCTGTACTGCACTGCACCAGTCCTCAGTTATAAGTGCACCGTTAGGGCTTAGTAAATCATTTGATTGTTTGAGTAGTGCAGCAGTGCTGATCACCTGCAAGTCCCCAGTGACTTCAATGGATAGCTGGAAATCCAGGCAGCTATATTTATAATCTCTGATCAATAGCAGAATGAAAAGCACATCCAGAGACCTTGGTAAAGCAGAAAGCTCAGTGCAAAGCAGCATGGCCAAGAAAGGGTCATGGGCTTGCAGACCACAAGACCAAAACGTAAATGTTTTACACACTGAAGGAGACACCACCACTTCTGGCAGGAGCAGAAAGGATCCCGCACCACCAGGAACATCTCAAACAAACCCTAACACTTCCCGCAGAGCCTGGCTGCAGGTCTGCAGGTGTTTCTGCCTGGGAAGCGCTCTGGCAGGTAGCTGCCATGGTCCCTTCTGAACGCGCAGGACAGTTCTCCAGAAGGTCTGTAATTGTAAGACCTACAGAACAGTATTTCCTCCCTTCACAGCTGTACTGGGTTCCCATGTCTATAGCTGATGCTGTTTTTTCTTTCAAGCTACCTGGCTTTTAGCACTGAGCAGCCTATGGCAGAGAGGTATCTCTGCAGGTATCACACCAGTTCCATCATACAAGATGTTAGCTGGTGGCTTAAGTCTCCCTAGACAGAGACAGCAGTGGAGCAGCAGGTACCACAGGATGCAGGTGATGCCGGGAGCATCTCAGGGCCCTGCAGGCTCCATCACGCATAGCACAGAGGTCCTGAGGCAGCACAGGGAGCAGCCACCATCAACCTCTCAGTGCCTTGGCCAGGAGCAGGCAACCAAACCTGCCAGCATCACTGAATCATGGTCGTTTCATTGAACCAGTGTTACACATGGCACCAAGACTGTTCCTGCTCCCACCACACTGAAAACCAGGGGCTTCTCCAGCCAGGCACCTCCAGCCTGCTCCCTTTTTCCAGGAGGGAAGGAAGGAAGCAATAATTCCACATGCTGCCATCAGCCAGCACAAGCAGCTAGCACCGTGTCCTTGGCATTAGTCAATCCAGGGAGCCCATGCCTCACTTCCCAGCACCGCATCCCACTCCCCAAGAAGGCCATGCCTTGCTTCCCAGCACCGCATCCCACTCCCCAAGGAGGCCATGCCTTGCTTCCCAGCACCACATCCTGCTCCCCAAGGAGGCCATGCCTTGCTTCCCAGCACCGCATCCCACTCCCCAAGGAGGCCATGCCTTGCTTCCCAGCACCACATCCCACTCCCCAAGAAGGCCATGCCTTGCTTCCCAGCACCACATCCCACTCCCCAAGGAGGCCATGCCTTGCTTCCCAGCACCACATCCCGCCCTCCAGGGAAGCCATGCCTTGCTTCCCGGTGTCACATCCCAGCAGTGTCCCTGCAGCAGCCTCCCTTCCTCCCGTACATTTCTTCTGCAGAGGATCTGAGCAAGGAAGTCAGGAGGCTCCTCACCGTGCCTGAGCAATCCATCATTTTCCAGGAGGGAATGGGCTTTGCTTCGAAACCACTCTGGGGTCAAAAATATTTGGAGAAAGCAAGGGAAAAAATATTCCTCCAAACATCTTTCCCCCTTCCAGGGGCTGTCATTTTTGCTACTGACATGACAGCTCAGGCAGACACAAAGCACACTCAACACCTTCCAGGCAACTCCCCCCACTGCAGGTCTGAGCACAGATTTGGCTCAGCAGCGACTGGTCTGTGCTGGCATCAAAACACTGCTGCTCAGGAGGGTCTGGGACAGCTCTGCAGATGGCACAGCTCAGCCCTGCAAGAGGAAATGCACTTTCCTGCCTTTCCTATAGGAATAACCCCCATCTCTCCTCCTCAAGTGTACGATCTGCTCCTCAGACATCCCCAGCCAGACTATCACAAAGGACAAATAACTCCCCAAAGGGTAAAGGAAAATCCTCTGTACATCACCTGACAAGCATCCCAGAATCCAGCTCCACCAAACCCCAAAATCCTGCCCTCAGGAGAGAAGGGGGCCAGGCAGACCTTCTGTGGGTCTCACAGAGCAAAGGGCACCTCACAGGGGTCCAGCATCCTCCACCGCTGCCTGTTTCTCACAGCACCAGCAGTGTGGTCCAAGTGGACTCAGCAGCAGGGGTGGAGGATGAGTTTGGTGAAAAGAAATCACCTTTGCAAGGGGGATGGTACAGAGTGGAAACTCAGTCTGCCTGGCTCACCCCACAGCTCAAGTAAACTCACTGAAGTCGTTTAAACTCTATTTTGCCCAGAAGTGGAATCTCCTTTCTAGATGGGGAGATGCCCAGGCAATGGCAAGGAGATGCTGCAGCGCTGCCCAGGCAGTGACATCCCTGCGGGTCACAGCATCCACCTGGTACAAACGAAGCTCAAAGTGAATGCTGGGGTTCTCACTGTCAGCAGTGCTTCTGTGCAAGCTGAACATAAAGCGCCTTTATCCACCCTTTGTGTGCTTCTCCTTTTAAACCTATAAATTCCCTTTGGAGGTAAAGAAGAAAGAATTCAGGGCACCCTAACCTTGAAAAGAAGGAAAACTCCATTCAAGCTGCCAAGCTGCTGGGCTGTCTCCTGCAGCTTAATTAATAGCAACCCATCCCCAGCAAGCTGCTTGCAGGCCAGCTGTCCTCTCTGATGGAGGTGCTTTTCCATGAATAATAGTGCTTTGTGTTTTGATGGGAAAAGGTCAGGAGAAGGGGGGAGAAGAGGAGGACGGGGGAGAGGGAAACATTGCTTCCCTGCAACTCTCAGCACTGCGAGTCCCGCTCAGTCCCCATCTGCTCCTGGGTTAGATGTGGGAGATGGTGGCACCTCTCCAACAGCCTTGGGGTGATCACGTCCTAACACTGAGCCAAGCAGAGGGGCACAGGGAGCATCCAGACCTGTGGTCTGCAAGCCCACTGCTGCAGGAGGTCTGCAGAGCTCCTCCTGGTGCTGTTTGACATGGTCCAGGACCTCCTGTGGGGAAATCCCTCCTCTGCTCTTATCAGCGGCTGCCCTGATAACAGCACAGAATCCGTGCTGCAGGGAGCCAGCCCCAGCAGGGATGGTCCCCGCTGCCATTTGGCTTTTGCATAAATACATAAGCCATGCTTATTTACCTCACAAGCTGAAAGCAAGGGGGGTGAATCCAAGGTGAGGCAGCAATGCAGCACAGCAGAGGAAAAGAGGTGAAATGGACCCAAGCCTTGGGTGTGTGTCATGAGATGCTGAAAGCCACCAGTTCCCAAGGCACAGCCATGCTGTCACCTTCATTTCTGCTCAGCCACAGCAGATTTGAGCCAAGACCAAACCAAGCTGGCTCCTCAGACCCTGGGCAAGGGAGCCAAGGGCTTCCTTGGAGCCAAGGGCTTCTTTGGAGCCAAGGGCTTCTTTGGAGCCGTCTGGGGGCTTTCTGCCCTCCACGGCACTGCTGCTGGCTGGGAATTAAGTCTTCTCCTGACAAAAGGATGCTCCTGCCTCCAGCACAGTGCCAGGGCCTGGCTGAGCATCAGCACCCCAGGGAGCACAACTGCCATGCCAATTGCTTTCTGAGCAGCACACAAGCACCTCTCTGCTCTTGCCAGCTGGCCCAGACTCTGTGTTCACTGTGGCATTTGTCCCTTCCCATGTCCCTCAGTGCCATTCAGGCAGCCTGGGGCTGCTCCAGCACCAAGAGGGCTCTGCTCCCGGTGCACGACCGGGGCACATCTCCCCTTTCACCGGTTTATCTGGGGGAATAAAGGCGGATTAAAATGCCAAGGAAAGGCAGCACAAAGCAGCATTGGGGCAAGTCCTTTTTCCACATACATGTCACCATGGTTCCCTACCCAGGCATCACAGCTTTGCCACTCAACCCCTCAGCTGCCCACAGAGAGGACACAGCCCGAGTGTTCCTGCTTCCATGCTCAGCAGCCCCGGGAAAAGGTTCTCTTTGCTTAGCAAAGGGCCATTCATCACCAGGATTGTGTGGGATGAGAAAGGGTTAACCCACTGCAGCTGGGCCAGAAGTACAGTGCAGGACAAAGAGAGACTTCATGTCATCCGAATCCACCCAGTGCAGAAAAAGAAGCCTTAATCCAATTCCCAAGGAAAATGCATCTTTTACAGCCCCACTTGACCAGGCCCCTCCAGCAGGTTTTGCATCTGTAGCAAGAGTTAACCCAGTTTGGGGGGACAGAAAATGGGAAAAGAAATCACTTTCCCCCAAGTTTGCGAGAAGGGAAAGCCAGGTGGAGGCTGCTGGACCAGGCAGCATCCCTGCAGCAGGACAAAGAGGGATGCAGACACCTCAGCCTGGCAAGGTTTGGTGGCCCTAAAGCACCATCATAGTAGCCAGACCTTGGCATTGGCTCCCATGGGATTCATCAGGGACTGAACAAAGGACCACTGACAGATTCTCCACAGGTGATGCTCAGCTGCACCCACCATAGCAATCACTGATGGCAATGAGGGCATATGAGGAAGGAACCCATGACACTGCCTAGCATTGTGGGGACCACATCTCGGGATGATGAGGGTCAGCCAGCATGAGCCGGGGAGTTTTAGAGGTTGAATGGCAGAGCTCTGTTTCTTCCCCACAAGGACGAGGAGCCCAGGGAACAAAGCCAGGGATGCTGCTGGGAAGCAGATGGTCTCACACCCACTATGGATGAGCATGAACTGTCCCTGCCTTCATCTCACAGCCAACACTCAGGCACACGTCCCATTGTACTGTGTCGCTCCCCATGTCATAGTGAAACACTGAAGCTACATCTCTGCAGCAAATGGGGCCTGCCACCACCCCCTCCCACTTCTCTGGCCTCACATCCTGCTGGTATCTTGAAATGCCATGTGGGATTTTTGGACAGGGATGCCACTGAGCGAGATTTGCAAGATCGGCCTTTTCTGAACAGTTTTTGTTACTTCTCCACAAAGCACCTACCAAATTTTAGAGATAACTGAAATAAAGTTACATTCAGACATAAGGTCACAACCCCCAGGAGAGCTGTCCTCCCCTTTCCCAGCCCAGCCTTCCCCACTGAGGAGCAAACCTCAGACACATTACCCAAGGATCAACATAGAATCATATCATAGAGTTAGAACGGACTGGGTTGGAAGGGGCCTTAAAGCTCATTCAGTTCCAACCCCTGCCACGGGCAGGGACACCTTCCACTGGAGCAGCTTGCTCCAACCCCCATCCAACCTGGCCTTGAACACGGCCAGGGATGGGGCAGCCACAGCTTCTCTGGGCACCCAGCGCAGCTTTGACAGGGCTGAATGCGGCGTCACAGCCATACGGAAATCACAGCATTTAAAAGCAAAGGCTGTAAAAATTCCACTGTGCTCAGAGAGGGGCAGTCTGGATTCCCCATGGAGAGGCGTCCAGGAACTGCTGCTGCTGGGTTATTAGCCACCAGGCCACTAAATGGCACATCTACATACCTCGAGCTATGGCTAGTATATACTAGTGAGAACATATGTGCTTAATGGCTGTGAGGTCAAACACATTCCATACACCACAACTGAGCCCCCACGAGCGCCACAGCCGCACAGGTATTTTGCTCTCAACATGGAAAATCACGGACTGCAACTACAAAAGCATGGAAGGGGTCACAACTCCCGGGGCTATCGCAGTCCTCCATGCGCTCCACACATTTTTTCTATCCCAATATGTCCTTATCTGCACTCAGGACACCCTTACAGCAGGGCTGTAAGCAAGGTACACACCCTGGATGGCTGTACTCCTGTTGGATGCTGTATCTTACAGTCTGGAATCACACCCGGATGGGGCAGCAGTGCTCAGGTGTTCACATATAATTGCAACCCTTGTTTTTTTTGTTACAGGAGGGTGGTTTAGCCATCAGTCGTCTCAAAACCAAAGCTCAGTCGTGGTTGCTTGCACATGCAAATCTCCCATCACCCTGCCTAGTCCGCCCCTATCTTGCAAGGGCCTTCAGCCAAAGTAACCAACAGTCATCAGCACCAGGGAACCAGGAAACTCAGCCGGCACATCTCTAACAGCAGCGTATAATACCAGTCTAAACCTCCCGCGGCACAGCTCGAGGCCGTTTCCCCTTGTGCTATCGTTCGCTACTTGGGAGAAGAGACCGACCCCACCTCTCTCCATCCTCCTGTCAGGCGCCTGCAGAGCGCGATGAGGTCCCCCCTGAGCCTTCTCTTCTCCAGACTAAACAGAAGAATACAACACATAGGAAAGGAACAGAACCGGCGCCCACCCGCACCCACGGGGGACCGGAGCGCGGCGCGCCCCGGCTGCCGGCCCCGTACGGTCCCCCCGCACTCACCCGGCGCCCGCAGCTCCAGCGCGGAGCCGGAGGCAGCGGGCGGAGGGAGGGGTTGGACGCGGTTGGTTCAAAAGAGCCAATTAAAGCGGAAAGAAGCGGGAGACGCTCTTAGGGCGGGGGGAGGCGCCTTGGGGGCTGCCCCACGCGTGGGGACCCTCTGGGGACAGCAAGCGGCCGGACCTCCCCCGACGGTGCGGGGCTGCGGTCCCGGGGGCAAGAGCCCAAAGCCGGGACATCCCACTCAGATCGCCCCCGGCAGGCAGCTGCCTTCCCCCCTCATCACCTGCCTTCTCTTTTGGGGGTGTAGGGTGTCCCCAGGGCTCCGGGTGCCTCCAGCACAACCACAGCACATCCCCTGAGCATGCAGATGCGTTACCTGGGCATCGGGTGCAGCTCAGGCTTGTGATTGCTGCATGCCCAGGGTGAGCTCAGCTTTGGGGCTGCTGTGTGTGCAGTGGGGCTGATTGGGTGAGAGCAGAGAGAGGAGGCTGCTTTTGGGGAGCACTTTCCACGTGAACACTGAGACCTACAGAAAAAGGCCAGGGAGAGGAGGAATTCCTCGCTGCGTCCTTGGCCTGGTGCCCCACACCATGCACCAGTGGTCACAGGATGCTCAGGAGATAGGTTTTCCCTGTTGCTCACCAGGACAAGGGGCCATCAAACACCAGCCAGTTCCTCCCCCATCAGTTACCGGCTCACAACCAACGTCCAGAGCAGAAAATGAGGCGTCAGATCTCCTTTACATTAGCAGACATGCTCCCCACAATGCCACAGAAACGTGTTTTCCAGGGGAAGTAACACCAGAGCACCTCCAATGCAGCCAGCGAAGCCGACAGAGCCCCGCGCTGCCAGGCAGGAGAGGCTGCAGCAGCCCCTCCCCACAGCCCGTACAGATGCGGACAACCACAACCAACCCCCCCCCACCCCGGCTGGGACAGGGCTCCCAAATCCAGTACGGGCCCTTCCACAGGCAGCACTCGCACCCTTACCTGGCACCCCCAGCAACCAGGGTCCCCTTTTGCTGTGGGAGCTGGGTGAGGGCAGCCCACCTGCAATGAGGTCCCAGCTCACTGGGAGCTGCCTCCCCAGGGACCTCCCGTTGCCTGGGTCACATAGCGGTTGCTGCCACTCCTTTTCATCCCCAGGACCCAGCACTGCCTGCTGTGACTCTCCTCTCCCACTCCTTGCCTAAGACACAGTGCAGTACATCCCCATCCCAGGCCAGCCTGAGCGGGCAGTACAGGGCTCTGCCTCCTCCCGCAGCACAGGCCCTGACAAAGCATTCCCCTGCACTGATGCCTGCATCATGCCCCTGGTATTTTCCCCTTGCTGAGCTACGGCTCTTTTTTCCCCCTGCTACCCTTCAACTTCCCTTGCACTCACTGCACAGCCAGGGCTCCAGCTTGCCCGCTCCACAACTCCCCTCTGGTCTGGCCATAGAGACCCCAGCACAACTTTTTATTCCCCAAGGCTGGGGAGCGCTCAGACTTACTCAGCCAAGGATTATGAGGAGGACCACAGATGCTGCCCGGTGCCCGCAAGAGGCAAGGATGCTTCAGCACCTACTTCAGGTGCCACCTCAGTAAGTGTCCCCCAACTTCTGCAAAGTTCTGCTCAATCCCCTTTGTAAAGGTCTCACAAAGCAAATCCCTCCTGGCTCCCTGCCTCCCGCACCACCAGACATGAAAAGCACTTGAGTTCCTCCGGCGGTAACGCGGGTAAAAGCCTCCAACATCAAAGGCACCACACACGAGTTATCTCCCCCCTCCTGTCCCTCCCATGCAGCAGAGCTGGGGCTGCCTCTCGTGGAAGCAGGGCAGCCTCGGTGGTTAAGGAGCCAACTGCACTGGAGGCAGAGGTTTGATTATTTTCTGTCTTTTGGTTCTGTTGCCTGCTTTAAAAACCTCAGCCACAAACTGAGGGTCTTTGGGGGCAATGTGAACAGCACGGTGCTGATGGGGGTTTGCCCGCTGTGTGCCATGTGATCACTCAAGGAAAAGAGGAGTAAAAACATACCCTGTGCCAGTCCCGTTGCCCAACATTAAAGAAAGCCACGTCCTGGGGCTAAACCACAATAAAACACAAGCACCCTCCCAGCAAGCAGATTCAGCAGCCTCTGCAACTCCTTTCCTCCATCTGCACAACAGAAACAACATCTCTACCCCTTTGCAGTTTGATATCTCTGCAGCAAAGCAGGGCAAGGGAGGGGTGTTTACCTTCCTGGAAACACGGAGCAGCATTTACACCCAAAACCGCCTCAGCACAGAGTACCAGGGGACAGGGAGCAGTTGCAGATGCAGCAGGAACAACCACGGATTGATTAGATGAGCAGGACTAGAAAATAGCTTCAAACACCACAGGGATTTCAAAGAGTCATAGGACTACACGGGTTCTTGGCCCACTTAAGGGTGCTCTTCATCCCTTCATCCCACACAGCAGTTGCTCCTGCCAGATCCCCGCCTGCCCGGGCTGCCGAGTTCATTTTATTGCTGGAACACTGAACCAACCTTCATGTGCAGAGGGGAGGTGGGAAGGCTCTGCTGTTTAACACTTGGCCACGATCACGCTGTGATTAATATCACCCGATGCACAGATAGCAGATGTTCTCAGGGCAGGCTGCAGCACATCCTAAATTGCACCAAGATGGAATTTTTGTGGCAATTTTCAGGGAGTGCTAAGAGGAGGCACTAATAGAAGAGCAGAGTCTTACTCAGATATGCAAACAAAGACTGTGGGGTTATGGCACCGGTCATAACCCTGGGCTGGTTGCAAAGCCATAGGCCTGCACTTCTTCCAGTCAACAGCTTCTCATTTTGGAAGCAATTACCAATTCCTATTCTTCAGTGGGTCACAAACCTCTGACTTCCACATGTTCACAGCCAAAAAAAAAGACTTCAGTTTTGCCCCTGCCTCTTCTGCTCCCCTGGAGCTTCAGCTCCAGGAAGGAATTGCTGGTAGAGGAACAGCAAACCCTTATAAGAGGTTCAACCTCTCCACACTGCTTCCCCAGGGGACCATTGCAATCCCACTCTAAAGCAACCAAGTGTCTCACTCTATCAGCAGCTCCTCCCCACCCCTATGGGGCTGCCCGATGGGAGGAGTGCCCCAGGGTCACCTACTTGGGTGTCTGTTTAATTAAAACCAAACCCTATCATGTTGGAGATGGGGTCATTCCAGCATTGTGGAGGCCACACACTGCTCTGGCCACTCAGCTGACGTCAAACAGGATGACTTCTCTTGGCTCACTGTGGGATGCCAGGTGATGGGATGCATCTTCACGGCTTGTGGAACTGAGCCCGGTGACCTGGCCATCTCCTGTGTGGCACAACTCAATGCTTGCTCTAGGAGGGGGAGCACATCGCTGTGTAAGCTGTGGCAATGATGTCCCTCTGCAGCTCTGGGAGCACAGAGGGGCTCAACCAGCAAATAACATCAGGAGGGAATTTGCTGGAGCATCTTCAACATGGCAGAACTGTGTGATGCCCAAAAACCTCACCATAGGATTTCAGAGACCTCTTTCCTTTGCCTGGCTTCTTCCTGGCTGCACACTGATCTCACACATGCTGATGTCCTCAGAAAATGACTTCACACAGGCCCAGAACTTGCTGGTTTCTGTTTTCTTCTCTGCCTGCGTTTGGGAGCTTGGAGCTGAAGTTTGGGGTCATCCTCAGGTTTCCCAAACCAGGTCATCCTCATACTTAACAACATAGAGGTGGCCAGGCCATGGTTCACACACCACTTTGACAGCACTGGGTGCTGCTCGTTATGACTGTTGGCAATCCCTAGTGCTGGACTCATACCATAGAAGATGAACCAGAGAATAAAAAGAGGGTCCAGGGCACAAAAAAAAAATGGTGCTATCTGTGCCTTCTGCTGTAGGCATGACAAGAAACAACCAAAAGGAGCATTTCTCTTCCCTGAAACTCCATTGCTCCCTGCTTTCAGAGCCAGGCAGGCCTGCTGCTGGCAGGAGCATGGGCATGTACATGTGTCCGGGCAGGACCTGCAGTGCCTGCGGGCGTGAGAAATCCCACATCCCATGGGGCTGCCTTTTTGTTCCTACTGAAATGCCAAGGTCTGGCTGACTCTTCAAGCCCGGCTTGGGGGCTCATTAGGGCAGGAAGGAAGGGTAACTGCTCTGCAGGCTTCCAGTTCTGCTATAAAGGACTTCACCCAAGCAAAATCACTTTGTCTCTCATCCAGCGTTCCCCACCACAGAATCGTGATGTGCATACAAAACTATTGCTGAATAGTGAATTTACACCCAAAAACCAGAAGTAAAAGATCTCTGTTACTCACTTCTCTGAACAAAGGTTAAATCCAACCAAATACATAAGCTTTCGTTCTCAGGACAAGTGTTTGGCAGCCAACAGGAAGGAACAGAAACGTGGGAATTCCTCCTACGACTTGGCAACGGGCTCTTCCCCCAGCACGGGAGCTCTCTGGGGTCTGCTCAGCCTCTGCCAAGCCAAGAAAGCCCCTCATTCAAGGGCTCAGTAATCTCACAGGACATCCTGCAGCTGAAGGAGGAGTTTGGATGATGGGCTGGATGGATTCAAGCTGCTTAATTGCTGGAGAGAGAAATAGGAAAGGTGGGGTGGCAATCCTGGAGCTGAGACGTCCTAATCTTAATCTGCTGTTTGAAGAGACACTTCCTACTCAATACAGAAGTAACAGTAACATGAGGTTACTGTTACTTTCTCCAGCATCACCGCAACAGCAAGACAGGCCCTGAGACTCTCCAAAGACTGATAATGCCACTTCCAGCAGCTTCCTCCCTCACCCCACCTAGTCCTGTCGCCCCACTCTCCACGACAGGGCACATCTTGGGTTTTGATGCTCTTCCAGCATCATGTGATGGGGCAGTGCTAAGAAGAGCCAAGACACACATCCAAAAGGAATTTAGGCACATAACTCCAATTAGGCTGTAACACTCCTCAAGAGATTTCAGTATATATACATATACGCACCAGTATTTGAGATGCTTAAGAGCAGACCCGCACCATGATCACACCAAGCGGAGAACGAAGCTCCCAGCACCCGCACCCATGTCTCACCATCACTCTATGAGCACTATGTATATACATAGAGATCACCGCTCTCCTGGATACAAACCTGCAGGATACCAAGTGTCCCCCTCCAGCCTTGTCTCCACTTCCTACAAGGACTGGAGAACGTGGTCAGGGGATGCTCCAGACTGGGTTCCCCCATAAGTACACAAGGAGGGGAGGAAGAACCTGCTGACCCACAGCAACATGTGTCCCTGGCTCCGATGCACCAGAGCCACACTCCCCGCCAGCTTCTCGAACCCTCATCTCAACAGGGGCAGCACAAACTGGTCACCAAGCTGAGCCCCATCACCTCACGAAAGCAGAAAGCGCCATAGCAACCCAAGCTCCACTCAGAGCCACCCTCCTCCTCGAGCAATGATCTGCAGATAATGCAGTGGCTTCACTCTCTTAAAGGTCACATCCCCGCTCGTTTTGAGGTTTTCAGCTCTGCAGGACACAGCATCTGTTTCTGACACCCTCCTTTAGCCAAATAACAGAGAGCACTGCGCAAGGGCCAAGGTCCCCCCACATCCCCACAGCACTAAGAGCACTCTTGGGGCACCGACCATCAGCCATGGTTTTGGTCCTAAAGGAAAAGCATCCCTGAGGGCTCCAAGAACAGACCCTCAAATCCAGAGTTTGGGATCATTCCAGCAAGCACAGTGACACAAACTGATATTTTTAGATGAAGAGCAATGGGTAAACCTGCTGTGCCTCCAGCCCCACCAAGGGAAAGCCTTCTACCCAAGGAAAGCCATGTCCTGCCAGTGGACAACTCTAGCTCCTCCAACCCCCATTATAAATCAGCTCCATCATGCAAGGGGAGAGGATTTTAGGAAACAACTTAGCGGGAGAGCAGGGCTGGTGGAAGCCACCATAATGCTCCAGTGCTCTTTTATGGCCCTGGCAACTCATTTGCTGCAAAGACCTCCACCTAAATGATGTATAAAGCACCCTGGCTCCAGCTGGGAGTAGAACAGTCATATACCAGGTATTGCTGTGTCTACCAGAAGAGACAAAACTCCACAGCTCAGCACCTCTCCTTCGCCCTGCAAACAGGGACCAGCAGCCATATCCCACCAGACTCTTCCTAGAGCCCCAGCACACAGATCCCAGAGATTCTGGAAAGCATCCCTAAAATAACCACTTTAACAGCCCTCTGGGTTGCCAGGACCCGGAAACAGGCAAAACCTAAAGCACAAGAAACAGGAATGCACATTCAAATCATGAAAATACCTGTTTCTTCTCTTTCCATCTCACAGGTTTTGTGTTTGAGAACCAAGTACCATCTTGTGACACCTTGGCCAGGCCAAGCTCTCTTGGTCTTTGCCTTTTTGAGGGCTGGGTGCTGTGTTTAGCCCTCAGGGGCAGCAGGCAAGTCCAGCACAGCCCCACTTTATCGGCTGCATGATGGATATGGATATCCATGCCCTCCCATCCCAACCCACCCTGCTGCAGACATGTGGGCAAGGCAGGATCACAGCGTTTCACAGCGACTTGCTAAAACCCACTCCTTGGGCCCTAAATTGCCCATTCATTTCAGATTTCAAGCAATCTGAATTATGAGCTTTGGTCCCCCTACAGACCTTCATACAGGTCTGCCCTCTGCCCCACACAGAGCCTTTCTATCAGCTGTTTCCAAACCTCTTCCCAAACCTTCCCGTGCCTCTCCCACTGCTTCAGCCCTGGGGCTCTGCATCCCTCTGTGGGAGCCGTGGGAAGGAGGGCTCATCCTGTGCAGGGATGCTGTCACAGAAAGCGAAGGGCTGGGAGGGGGCCCCAGGGGTCAGCCAGCAAGAAGAAGAAAAACAAATCAAGCACACAGCAATTTACAGAGCAGCATTTGCTCCTTCCTATGGACCCACACTTACACCACAGCTGCTCAGCAGAGGCTGGGGATGCTGAAACGCCTGAAGGGCTCCAGGACACTTCTGTGGAAGAATGCTTCCTTTTCCAGTTAATTCCCTCCCATCTGCCCTCCTCAATGGCACCCAGAGGACCCAAGGATGCTGTGTGGATATCTGATTCACCAGCTCCATCCATGAGGTTTTGCTCCAGGACAGGGTGAGCAGGGCAGCAATGGGCTTCAACCCAGCTCCGTTTGGGACAGCAAATCCTTTTCATCCCCTCCCTACTGTGTATGACCACCCTGCTGGACCCTGGACAGTGTTGCAACCATGTAGGCAAATGGGGATGGCTCTGAAGCAAATAGATGTATTTATACCCCAAAACAGCCACAGCATCTGCCCTGCTGGTCCAGCAGCCCTCCACTCCTGTCCCCACACCCCTGCAGGAAGCAATGCCAGGACCAGGACTGGATCACACTCCCACCTCACTCCCCCCCCCCCCAAGCTTTAACCAGCCTCAGCATGTTGTGCAAGAGCAGAGGGCACCACTGAAGTGTTACTGGGCTGCAAGCACAGCTTTCAGCCAGCTGTAACTACTTTGAAGACTTAAACCAGCCCCATCTTCCCCTCCCCCATGTTTGCTGGCCAAAGTTTTTTCTGGGAAAAGCACCCCATGGAAAACCTGGGAAAACAAACCGGGTGTGCCTAGCCAAATCCCTGGCGCCAAGGGCTGTGCTGCTGAGGGTTTAGGGGGGGTGAGCATCAGCAATCAGTGCTGCCCACCTCCCCAGGCACAGAGCTGCTTGCTGAGGATGGGACTTACCCCTCCTGATCCACGCTCTGCAGAGAGGCCAAGGCTCCCATGTGAAATGGTGCAGGGAAAGAAAGGGTCAAGGAGGAGAGCCAGGGAGGAGGATGTTCAGAGCTCTGCATAATGCTCCATTCATGGTAAGCCCGCCCAAGAGGGCACCCACATGCTCTGCTTCTGCTCCTAGGACTGGAACAACGTCTCCCAAAGTGACTCAGGTCCCATCATGGGTAGAGACCTCTCAAGGTCTCATTTAAACTATGAGCAACTTTATGCTTCCCAGTGACTGTTAGGAGGAAGCCAGAGTGAGTGAACTCAGACCAGCTCCGAGCCATACCCTGCTTGCTCTGCCTCTTTTCCACACTGCAACTTTGGGCTCCCAGCCACACGGCACAGGTATTTTTTAGCCAACTGATAACATTTCAATTAAAACTACCTAAATCTCCATGCTCCAGCCAACAAACTGGGCTTTGGAGATGCCTTCCATAACGGGGCAAAAATCCCCAGTGCGCTGAATTACACCTGAAGATGCAACACCCATGAGAGAGCTTCAGTGAGGACCACCCTGATCCACAGCACCACTGCTCTCTCCCCTCCTCGCTGCCTGCACACAAATCCTCTCATTCCTCTTCCACCCTTGTGCATCTCTGCCCGGGCCATCCAGTTGCTATTCCCTGCCTGGCCAGGTAGATGGTGCTCAGCCAGCACGAAGTGGGAAATCATCTGGGCCGGAAGAATGAAGTTGCCTCTGATGAAGCCAATAAAGTCAAAGCGGTTTCTGCTGACAGATGCAGAAGGTCCCGCTCCAGCCCCAAACAAACGGGACCAACTCAAATCCTGACCATCTATTTCATAGTGTTGCCTTTCGCTCCAGACTGGGAGGTGGCAGATAACCAGGCAGCAAACATTGCAACAAGCCCAGTGCTTTCCCAGCTCTCATTTTCTGCTGGAAACTCACTCCACTGACATTGTGCCCCCCACCTTTGACCAGCTCTCCCCACACATTTCCCACAAAACCAAAACACAGCAAAGCCCAGTGGAGCAGGAAACAATTTGCCCATTTTTCCCCTACAAAGCCAAGGGGATGGGGCCGGGGGGCACTGTCAGGGCCCCTCATCCTGCAGGAAGCTGCCGGGCGCAGGCAGCTGGAGGGGTCCAGGCTTTCCATCACATCACCTCAGGGTCACTCTCCTCTGCCGTGCCGGATGTAGGATGTCTAATATTTCTCCCATTCTGTTTTAACGCTCACACCATCTTGGGAGCAGGAAGCTTAAGCCATTTCCTGCAAGGCATTGCTCTGCCCTTCAAATACTTTCAGCCTGGATGCAAGCTGTTTTAACACCAAGCTGGCAGCTGGAAGCGCGAGATCAGAGGAAGGGTTTGTAGAGGGAAAACTCAGTTTGTGAAACCTCTCTCCAGTCCCCGCTGCCCCAGAGCAGTAAAATAAATATTGCCACAGACAATAAGAGAGAAATTACTTGTGCATGTGTAAAAACGAGAAGGAAAAGGATAAACTCAATGTTCTCTGTGTCCCCCCAAGGGACACAGCGCTGCTCCCCAGCACAAAGCCACAGCCGCATCCCCCTTGTCTCTGCAGTCCACGATTTGAGGCTTTCCCAGCTTTGCTCTTGCAGAGGAGCCCAGATGTTGGCTTTGGTTTGCTCATTCTTCAAACAAGCATCTCATAGTCTGCCTGTCCCACAGATGGGTTGAAATAACCCAAAAGAGACCCTTCCCACTCCTCCAAGTGGAAAAACCAAATGCTCATTCTCTGATGCTCCGCAGAGCAGCTTTGGGCTGTGCCAGAGCTGGAAACCCCACAGAGCCAGGTCAGCAGAGCTCAGTCCCATCCCAACACCCTCTCAGCCATGTCCTTTCTTCCTCCACGAGGTCCTGTGCGCAGAGGAAGGGTCCAGCCCTGTGCAGCATCCCTGAGAGCCCCTTTCCCAGAGAGGAGGACTCTGGCCATGCTTCAGCCCAACAGGAGGAAAGAGAACAAATCCCCCAGGGTCCAAGTCAAACATGGGCTGTGGGGAGATGCTGGGACCAGGGAGGGAGGTGGTGGACGGCAGCCCATTGCCTGCTGCTGTCTCTGACTGCTTCACGTGCCACGCGTGAGCACTGGTTATCTCCTCACAGGTTTTCTTCTCCAGGTGACATGCATGGACACCTGTCCTTGCTACGGGGAAATAAAGCCAAGCCCCAGGGCCCACCCAAAGACCTCAGCTTCACTGAGCTCCCACTCACAGAGCTGCTCCCTTGTAAGACTTTTCTGCTCAGGAACCAAAGCCACAAAGCAGAGAAGAAACTCCAGAGCTCCTTCGGGATCACATAGGAACCCTTCACCTCCCAGCCTCAGGGCAAGAGTTTCCTCTTGTATTTACTACACAAAGTAGGGCAAAGAGGACCGTTTCCCTAAGGGATAGTGGGAGGAACATCAGCATTAAGGCTGGATCTCAAATTTCATCTCATTCCTGGAGACCTCCATAGGAGCCACACAGGGCATGACAACACCTCTGCTGTGGCCACATCCCACCCACATCCGGCTTTGTCTTCTCATTTCCAGCTCAAACAAAATGAACCTGGGGCACGGCTCTGCCCAGCCAGGACCCCAGGTCTGGAGAGATCATGGCTGGAGCAAACCCACCTCCCACAAAGCAACAGGCAGCAGAAGAATCCATCCTCTGCCAATGAGCCATGACAGACCTAACAGTGCCCTCCAGGACCACCCAAGTCTCCCAGCACTGATGTGCTGATTTACCAACATCTCCTCTGCACTGAACTACCTAAAGCCTGGGCATCATCCTCAGCACTCAACAGCATCCTCTCATCTTCTCTCCAAGGCCACCAATAGGGGTGGACGGGGGATCTTGGGGGTGGTGCAACCTCAGGGAGAGCCCCAGCAGCCTGTGAACTCGGCCTCCCACTTCCACCCCATTTATCTGCGCATCGGGCTGCAGGAGGAAGTGAGTTCAGCCAGAGTTTGTCTAAACAATTATGTTTTATCAGAAAAGCTGCTCAGATCTACTCCTTTTTTTCCCAGGACAAATCTGGACACCAAGGTAATCCCTACCCTCCTTCCTATCTGCACAAGATGGAGGCAGAGAAGGAGGACATGAAGCAAAGAGCATGCAAACACCCCACCAGTACCCGCTCCACCTCCCTCCGTGTCAGCAGTCTCCATCACTCATAAATCAGGAGGCAGCATCCATCCCCACATGTGCTCCCCACACAGCCAAAGTTTGCCTTCCAAATCCTTTTTTTCCCTCCTCCAAACTACAGGCTTTTCAAATTCAGGAGAAAGCAGTCTGAACAGCAGAGTAGATTGGAGATGGTTTTGATACAGGAACCATTTGATACCCTCCCTCTCCTTGTGGACAGCTGAGGAGCTCTCTCTTTGTAGAGCCACTCCAGTAAGCTGAACCAAGCAGCTTCTCCCGTCCTCCACAACTCTACACCTCTGTGACCAGGATCAGCAATTTTCTTATCACCAGCTGAACCTCCAAGCAGAAAGGACTCAATGCACGGACTGAACCTGAAGCACCTTGCCACATGCACCAGCTCCTTGTTAGAGGAGAAACTGGAACGGGCAGGGACATTCATCCAGGACAATGAGAACATGAAGGGCAAAGGCAGGATCCTGACCCAGCTCTTCTGCCATCCAACCTTTCACCATCTCCTCAGTGGTTTTCTGTCTTTAGGTCCCTGAACTTATTTCCACTGCAGATGGGAGTGAATTGCCAGGGAATACTCCAAGTCTGTCATGTGTATGAAGGAGGACAGCACCCCTATGCTATTATAGCATTAGCCATGCATGCATACCCTCTGAGACTGTAACCAGGGACTCATCCTGTACTTCCATGTGCCAGAGCTGCAGAGAAGGGTTCAGAGGACACCATCACTCCAGTACCTCAGCAGAATGGAACACAACCTCCCAGACTGAGCAAATAACAGAGACAGTAAACAAGAATTAGCATCCAGAGTTGTAATATGCAGGGGAAGCAAACACAGGAGGGGAGGGCAATATCAGCAATGCCCCTCCAGACCTACCCATCATACACGAAACACACCCCAGGTGCAATCAGGCTGGAGTTGAAAGCTCTACAAAAAGCTTGTGTCCTACCATACAGTTGTAATGGGGAAAGCTCCTTTAACAGCTTACGTATCATTAACTTTCATCGCTGCCCTCTCCTCCTAAACACCATACTCTTCTGGATTCCCATCTAATCTTCCTGCCTTGAGATCTCCCCAAACCAAGCCTTGCTTTGAGAGAGGGAAGGAATGTCTGTCCCACTCCATGCACAGCAGGAGAGAAAGAGAAGGGGGAAAGAGCCATCATAAAAACTTTTAAGTACTATGATAAGCATCAAAGACAGTCTGAGCCACTCAGTCTTAAGTAAATAATTGTCCACAATGACCTGTTTGCAGAACAAGCTGACACAAGGGGACCAGGTTTGCTGGGGGCTGTCAAGCACGACTGCTAACAAGGAATTAGTGCCTTGCACAGTTCTGTCCTGCTGCAGCAGCCCTTTTCACTTCCATCTTTTTGACTCTGGAAATAATATAGGAGGATAAAATTTGCCCCAACTGGAGACATCCCCAGCTGAACTGCTTACATGGGCTCTCTTTACATTCAGCAGAGAAAAACCCTTTAAGGACACAATTCCCACCCGCCTAAGGGAGACACCCAGATGATTAGTTCAAGTGCAGACACCTCAAGCAAGACAGGGTGAACACCATGTAGTATGTATGGCTGAAGCCACGTGGAAGGGATCCATTGGGAGCATTCCCTGCAAAAGGTTTTGCTCACAGACAGGCAAAGGTTGAATTTACAGAGAAGCAAAAGGAGGTAGGAGCTCAGCTCCCACTGAATGTGTTTGGACCCTTGGAAATACCAGCCAGGGACCACGCAAGTGCTGCAGCACAGAGAGCCTCTGCAGAGCCAGAATGCAGAGAACACCCAGGGGCTGCTAAGACCACCCAGCTCAGGCTTAGCCTGGACGCTGTCTCTTGGGTTGAAAAGCTGAACATAAATCTGAGGTTATGCTCATATTTGCCCGAGCATCAACCAGCTTTGAACTCGGCGATGAAAGATGCTTCATTTCAGTCATTCTTCATTCCTGCTGTACAAACTGTCTTTGCTATGCAAAATCCAACCCACTGCTTCCACGCAGAAGAAACTGCAGACAACACAAGGCAAGGAGGAACCAAGGAACTGAAAATCCCTGTGCTGGCCCTCCTGGGCTGGCACTGCAACCTCATGTGGCTTGTTAAGATTATTTGCCTTTTATAAATGCAGAAACATCTGCAAAGTTTCATTGTCTGCAAAATGGTTTGGACCAAACCCTTCGGTCCAGCTTTGTCTCTCGATATGGCTTCTACTGTCTTCTTGCTAAGACAAAATGAAAGAATTCAAGAGTGATATATTTATGCATGTGACCCTCCAGAAATCCAGGGACCTTCTTCACAGAGCCCCATTCAGAAGACTGACAAAACAAATGGCCCAAATTCAACTAACCCGAAGGAGAGCAGCCTTCTCCCCAAGTCCCTCCTTTAAAACCTGTAACAGATGCAAGGAAAACTGGGCCCAAAGAAGTCTGAGTACAGGCTGCAATCCAAGACCAGCTGCTTCTTCCATTTATAGCCACATTCACTTCAGCTTTGTTGCAGCATCTTGGACAATACAAAAGTGTCTGTGTGCCTGGTTGTTTGCTGGAGGAGTAAAGAACACAACTGGCTTGCTGTCACGTCATCTTCATTGCTCACAACAACGTTTGATCTTCTCAAAACAAAGTTATCTCTCTCTAATCTCAATTTTGCTTCTCAAGTCCTCTTACACAGTTTACAGAGTTGGCACTGTACCCAGCCTATGGTGTCCCTTCAACCACTGGCCAACAGAAACACTCAGGCAGGGACAGAGGTCTAGAAATAGCTTAGAAGAAAATGATTTCTTAACTGCAGAAGGCTCATCACCATTGCCATCGCTTCCCTCCCCCAGCAGACAGCTGAGAAGTCACAAAACGAGTGGCCAGGCCTTCCTGCAGGAGATCAAAGCAAACTCTCTGTTTTATCTTTGTCAAGATAACAGATTTTATTTGCCTTATCAGCCTGTAGGATGATTAAACTAAATGTGAGAAAACTTGAGGATGCCAAAGGAGTTGATGGGCAGGGAGCATGCTCCCCAGCAGCCATGGGCTCCAGACATGCAAATACCACAAGATAAACAGAGAAACTCTTGAATCTGGCTCATACACGCCACCCTCAGCCAGGGCTGCATCTCCCATTGTCTTCCAGCATCACTTACCCATACATAAACCCCACAGCAGGCAGGAGTGCACTCTTGTGTTCTCAGCGATGCAGAGGCACTTCTCAGCCCAGTGCCTGCCCCAGGCTGCATGGATGGAGATGCAGAGCCAGGAGGGTCCTCCTCCTCACCCCAGCACAGACCCCACCAGCCTGCAGCTCATCACCTTCTGCTGGGAACAGGAGGCTTTGGCCTCTACAGAGACAAGTTCAGTCCGAGATGCTTCCTGTAAGCTTCAGGAAGCAGTGCCATGGATGCACAACAGAACCCTCAGACCCAACCTAGCCATGGAAGAGACCTGCCAGCTTGTTCAGCACAGTGCCAGGAGGACACTGCAGCTTAGGTTTGCCCTCTCTTGGTCTCAAATGACATGGGGCAGGGAAGGGAAGTCGAAACTGTAATGTTTCCTATGGGAAACTACTCCTTCGCATAATGAATCTCCACTGGGGAGATCACTGCTTTTCCTATGGGCCCTCAGGGACTTCCAACAGTGCAAATGAATTCTCCATGTGACTGCACCTCTGGCTGCCTGCACTGGGCTGCAGCACTCACACAGACCCTGATGGCATCCACATGAACTGTGCCCACACAGACACAAAGAATGCCAACGTGACCAGAGCTGAACACAATGTAATGAGGTTGGGAACAGCATTCCTGGAGGGCAAAGATGTGCAGCAGAAGTGCCACTACTTCCTGACATCCACAGTGCCCAAAATCACCCCAGAAGGAACCGAGCTGCCTGCAAGGACAGGGACAGAGCACACGGTGGGAAGGGGAAAGCAGAAAGCACCCAGTCCCCTCCACCCCCCTCCCTAGGGCAGGTGGGCATGCACATGGCATCCCGGATCAGGCAGGGTCCCTGCAATGGGACACGGTCATCTCCCCATGCACGCTCCTTCATTCCAAGTCAGTGGTGCTGCAGGTCTCCAGTTTTCCAGGTTATCTCATTTTTGGCCCTCGAGTTCCCAAACTGGGACTCTGTGCTTCCCTCTCAGCCTCTCCATTTGGTATCTTGGGCTGTAGGCACTTCCTCATTAAAAACAACAACAACAACAAGACTGCCCATAACCTGGCCCAAATGTGTCAGCTGGTTTTAAGGAAATGTTCCCTACAGCTTTAATCTTTTTGTACAGTTTAACTGCAGTGCAGCCTGGGGAGCTGGAAATGATTACTCACTGCATCTCCACTCAGCCCTGGCCTCTTCTTTCACTGCGGGGAGTGTTGCTGCGTTAACAGTCAGCCAAATCCCTCTAAACCCAGCTCCAGCAAGACGGTCCAGCCCCATCACCCTCACAGGCTGGAAAGAGTTGAATTGTAATAAAGAGAAGAAGGTGAATTGCATCACTCTCCTGATGTTACCCTTCTTGTTCTGCAGTCAAATAGGAGGGGGGCCCTTATTTCTTTTTAAGGGGCACCTGGCACCCTGCATGGCTGTCCCAAAGGGGAGCATCAGGCAGCGATGGGACAAAGACTCCAAAGAGCTGAAAGCTCAGAGATGGTTCAGACAGTTTTTGCACATCACCACAGTCAGACACAGCCTTTGGACATGAAGGTCAAGACCGTGTTTTAGGTGACTGTTCCCATTATTCACTGTATCTGCTTTGATTTATCTGAACAAGTTCCAGAGCATCCGTGCAAGAAAGGACTGCGAGGGAGAGCTGTGGCCCTACCAGTTGCCAAGAGTAGGACAAAGGGGCGAGGGCAGGAGCAGGCAGCAGAATGTGGTGAAGAGCCCACCTCGGGGCAGCATGCTGTCCCCAGGGCCCTGGGCAGTGTGACCATGGCAGATTGTGGGGAGAGAAAAAGGATCATCAGATCAAAGCACCTTTCACTCCTCATCTGGGGTTGTTTCTAAACCATCACCTGAACTGAGCCTGCCCACAAACAGGTTCAGACTTGGGGGGAGCAGAGAGGAACTATTAAACCAAAGTGGAAAACATTAACTCCTCTAGGACCAAAAACGTTTTTGCCACCACTTCTCAACCCCGACCACCACCGCACTGCAAGGCATGAGGAGCAACAGGAGAGCAAATGTTCAACCACACGTGCACAACACCAGCATCAGCAACAGGAGGCACCAGTGGGAGGGGATGCTGAGGCACGATCAGCCACGATGGACTCAGTGAGGCTCTTCGAGGATTCATCTGTCCTGCACCCAGCTCAGGAGAAGCCTCAACATCCCTCCTTTGTGAAAGGCCATTGGATGTATCTGGATGAAGTATTGCTGCTCCCAAAACGATTCCCTTTTCCTCTCCTTGCTCAGCAGCACGCAATGGAGCCATGAGGGACACCCCAGACAAAGCTGCTGCTCCAGAGCAACCAGGGAGGAAGAAGAGGGTCAGAAGCAGGAGGTGATGGGGGCTAAGCAAGCCAGCAGCCGGTGGCTGCAGCACCAGGCAGGGTCTCCAAAGCAGGACCCAGCTGCCAGGAAGAACTTTGGTAGATGCTACCCACTGCAGGCAGACTCCTGCAGGGCCCAGGGCTGTGGGTCACAACCAGCACCCCCCCCACCTTCTACTTCGTGTTCATTTTCAATTGCTTCTGCCTCTTTCTGCCTTTCACATACTCTCCCCCTTGCCTGCAGCCACTGCACAACCCTGCTCACGTTCCTCTGGATGACTGACTGTACCAACCTCCGTTGCCTGGCCATCCCATCACATCTCCTTGTCCCGGCTGGGCAGCACCAGCCACCTCGGGGACATGAAGTCCAGCTTTGCTGGTGTGCTGGTACATCACACCCATGACACATATCGCTGTTCCATATCTCCCTATCACCAATGGCCCAACTCCATGTTAAACCTGCAAAAGCACCACCAGTGCTCCCCAGGGAGCACAGGAGAGGGAAAACAGGGATCGGGAGGAATCTTGCTCTTCTGCCCCAGGAAGACACCTCCTGCCCTCCTCCACCTTGAGAACCATGGCTCTGGAGCAGGCTCAGCCCACGCCACCAACCACGCCGCCCTAATGAAGCTCAGTGCAATAATTACTCCCTTCCTTTGTGGTTAGCTTTGAGCTGCCAAGCTCTGCCATTGCCCTTCTCCTCCCACCGGCCTCTTCCTGCACAACACACTCTCCTGCGTACCTCCAGCAGCAGGACAAGAGGTTAAGGACAAAGCAGCTGAGCCAGCAGCTGGGGAAGGCAGCTGCCAGCACAGGCACAGGCAGCTGCCTGCATCCCCTGCTCAGCTCTTTGGGCTGGAGTGCCACCGAGCATCGGGATCAAGGGGCATCCAGTGCCATGGAAGCATCTCTTGGGCGCTCCAAACCCTGGGAACAGCAGGAGGGAGCAGCACTTCACGTCACATGTTGTCTCTGTCATCTGCAGATGTCAGGGAGCCCAGGTTTTCACTTAGGGGGTTGTGGTGTGGCCAGAGCTGCAGTGGAGCTGGTGAGCATCAACAACATGCCCACATCCACCCACAGGGCTCCCTGAGGTCTTCCAGCAAGAAGGAGAGATCCCATGCACACACCCAGCATCACCCCAGGGTGCGTGCTGCGGACCAAGAGAGAAATGCTCTGCAACAGGGTCCTGCACAAGAACAGCCCAGGGAACCTCAAGCCACGGTGATGGAGAAGGTTGGGAGCACCTGGGAAGGGGACATAGGCTCTGGCAGTGGCCCTGAGCTGTACATGCACGCTGACACAGAGGAAGAAGGAGCCAGAGCCCTCCCTGCCCCTACAACTTGGTCTCCTGGCTGCTCTTGGAGGCATTTAGACTGAAAGCCCCTTTTGTACCAGGAGCAAGGGCTGTCTCTCTCTGCAAGGCAGGCCCTTGACAGCTGGGCTCTGGGGTAAAACTCATCCCCAGCAGCTGTCCTGGCCTTGTGGAGTCCTTCTGATGCAAAGAGCCTTCCCCTGCCCCTGTCCCCGGGCAGCTGAGGGATTCAGCAGCTTAGATGGTCTTTTGCTCTTAAAGTGCCCAACTGTCCCAGTTGAGAGCTTGGGAAGCTCAGAGCAGCCCAAATCCAGCAGGATGAGGATGAGCACCCACCCCTGGGAGATGCACCATGCACATGGCAGCTGGGGACAGAGAACCCATAAGGGAGGCCCAGGCTGAACCCCACCACTGGGCTGAGTCTTAGAGCTGGAGGGGGACCAACCTGCTATTCGCTGAAGACATTTGTCCACTCTTTAAAACGGAGCTCAGGAAAGTCACACCTAAGCCACACACATGCACAGCGAGAGAAACCCGCCTCAGTCTCGGGTTCAGCATCAGCTCCACCACTGACGCCTGGTTTGATTTTAGACCATGCACAACACCAACACCTGGCCTCTCCACAGACCCCATCACTGCCCTGGGACCACTGTGCCCATGGAGCAGGAGCAGGGACTATCCCATGGCAGGGCGAGAGGAGAGCGCGTGGTCCTGCCCCAAGGCCAGGCATGGACCTCCCAGGTCCTGGTTCGGGTATCACACGGCATCCCACAACCCAAGAGTGAGAGGTGGTGCCCTCCAACCAACTGCTGCATCCCACAGGAGAGAGCTCGTGGGTGATGGGAAAAATCATTAGCAGGCCAGAAGAAGGGAAAAAAAGACATGTCCAAAACATCAGGGAGAATAAATGAGGCAGGCGGGGGAGGGAAGCTGGCTTTAATACGGGATTAATCAAAACCAAGAGAGAGCTAATATAAGCCAGGGCTCCAGTTTAATAGTGGCTCTGGTCCATGAAGTTATTAGATTTTGGCTCCACAGCCAAGAAAACACTGACTCCTCCTAATGACGAGGTGCTTTCTGCCCACAACCATAAGCAACAACACTGAACAACAAACCATCACAACAACCACACACTTCAGCACTGAACAACAAACCATCCCATTTCCACAAGCACCACCTCTCCAGCACCCCAGAGCCTCTTCTAGGTGCTGTGCAGGCGGGCTGGGCTGCACATGGGGCCTGAGCTGGCAGAGCTGTCATCTTCTGCAAGCACGCAGGCTGCTGGCATTTTCATTTTAATTTCCATATAGGTTTGATAGCATTTTTTATTCAAACTGACAGTTCCTTCAGCCAGGATAAACCCAAGGATAACAACCACGTATGTGACACATCTGAGCACAGATCCAAGACCACCCTTAAAAGGCATCACCACCCGAGCTGAAAGAGCAGAACTCAATGCTCAGCATCCTTGCATGGGCTCTGAGCCTCAGCCAGCATCTCACCCAGGCAGCTGCCCGGAGCTGTACTCACCTTCTTCTCTCTTTGGTGGGCTCTCCATCAGCACAGGCTGTGGCTTTGGCTCTGCCTGGGGAGGCTGGGCGGGCAGGGGAGGCTCCGAGCTTTCCACTTGCCGCGCTGGTGGGGCTGGCACCTCGCTGGCCTTGGCTACCTGAATTTCCACGCGCTTGGTGGCCATGTCGGGCACAGGAGCATTGGCCACCTCGGCCCTTCGCTGGGGCATCTCGGGGATCTTTGACGGCGGCGCTTCTACCCTGCGGAGACCCGGATCCTGGGGCTTGCCGAGGGTGATCTCAGTCCTCCTTGGGGTGGGCTCGGGGGGTTTGTGCCCCAGCACATCTGCTCTTTTGAGGCCAAACCTCGACAACCCTGAGGTGGAGTTCTCCACCTGCTTGGATGAGATGTCAATGGAGATCTCTGTTCTTCTGGACACCGGCTCAGGCAGTTTGGGTCCGGAGAGCTCCACTCTCCTCAGAGAGGGCTTGGGTGATCTTTGGCCTGTGGGGTCCGCATGCCGGGCGGGCGGCTCCGAATTCCTGGCACCAAGTTCCTGAAACTTCTGTGTGGAGCTGGATACAGTGGACCTGAGGAGAGGGTTCGGGGTCCGGCGTTGTGGGGTGGAGGAATTGGAAGACTGATCTACCTCCTCAACCTCAAAAGATCTTTTCAGAGCTGAAAGACATGAAAAGGAGTTCAGAATTTAGTTACCATCTGCCTGAGCATCTCAAGAGAAACCTAGAGGCACTGTGTGAGGCCCAATCCTATTTCTACTCCTTCACCTGCAGGTTCATAATGCCATTTAAAGCAGGTGGAGACTGAGGGCCAGGCTCTGCCTCTTCAGACAAGTTGCAAACCCAATAATAAAACTGGAACCAGAGCCAGGAAATTCCACCCTAGAGCAGAAACCATCTCCCTGCTGCCCTCCTCCCATGCATGCTCAGAAAGGAGCAGAGGGCCCCATTGCAGCACAGCAGAGCACAGGACTCAGGGGCAGCAACTGCTTCAACTCCCAACACCTCCTTTTCCCTCCTGCATCTAAAGGATGCACAGGTAAGCACAGGCTTCTCAGTGAGCACTGCCAGGAAAATACAAGTTGGGAACAGAAAAACAATGCCAGAAGAGCATCAAATCACTTTAAATGCAGCAAGAAAACCAAAGGTGTCAACCACAGAAGCTCACACCCTTAAAAACAAACCTAGAGATCACCGCAGCCAAAGACTGAAGTGCTTTGTGAACACTGACATGAGGCCCCGACAAAAGGAAGAGGCCAACTGAGATGCCTTAGGGACATCCTGAAGTCTAAACATCATCATCCCCATTTTACTGGCGGAGAAGTTAGCAGGCAAAGAGAGGCGGATGCAGCATCAGATTGGATGTTCTGATTTACACTTGAATAGGCAACGGTGCTGCCTCCACTGAGCCCCAGCACTGCGCAGGATCTGCCCCAGCTCAGCAGAACAGACACCCAGGTAACCCTGCACAGCAGAGCAGCACCCAGACAAGTGCCCATCATTCAGCTCTGCCCATCACAAGGGTCCCCCTCAGCACACAGAGCTCCGTGTCTGGGCAGGCTACATATAAAGAATCCCCCAAGCCTCCTGAGCCAGGAGCATGTCAGTGGAAACTGGAGGGACTCTGGTGTCAGGGATCAGCCTGAGGGCACAAAGCACACTGAAGGAAGCCTCCATCCACGGAGTGATGTTCCATCCCAGCTACACAGTCAAGGGCCAGCAGCTGCCTGACCACGTCCTGGCTCATGCCTGGACATCCACGTGTCCCCCAGCCAGCCCTCTTCAAAGAAGTAGATGCCTCTAAACCCAGGAGCCAGGTGGAAACGAAAGGCAGAACTTCACAGGAAGGGGGAGAAACATAGAGAACCACTGCTGGATCCCATCCAAACACCATAAGTCACCCATACCCCCCATGCCCCACGGTACTGAGGCAGGCACAGCATTGGGGCAGGATGAGGCACAGCCCAGGGTCCCAAAGCAGTCTCCATGAGGTGAGGCTGAGCCATATGATGACCGCCTCAGCGTGATGACAGCCACGCTGCTAACAAGCAGTACAAGCACCAGTAATGAGTCCACTCATCCTCCACATCAGCAGGATAACATCAGTAAGACTCAGCCTTCAAAGCCCTGGGCTGGAGATCACTCCAGTTACCAGGAGAAGGGGAAGAGACCGGAGCACAGCCTTCCCCCATCCCAGGATGTCCACCCACCCCTGGGATGGAGCTGGAGAAGAGCCACCACGCAGGGAGCATCTCCGCTCCATGGGGCTGCTCCGAGCCCTGGGGCAAGGCCAGGGGGCCCAGGGACCCTCCATCCCTCAGACACATCCTCCTTGGAGAGGAGCCATCTGGCGTGGCTGTGTCTGGCTGGTGGGCCAGGGGACGTCCACGTGCCTCTGCTGCACCAGCAATTGCAAACGCAGGTGCTGCCACCCGCCACCCCCTGCTCCAGGCAGGACAGGCAGCGCTTCCATCCCATCCTGGGCAGCAGGAGCTGGGGAGAGCGGTGGCCCCATCCCATGGCAGCAGCTCCCGAAGGAAATGGTGAGGAAACAGAGACCCCTGGAGCTGGGGCTCCCGTGTTGGACAAACCACACAGGAAGGTCTGTCCTGCATCTCCAAAATATCCAGACATTGGTAGACGGAAAGAGGGAGGTGGTGAAGTAAAATCAAGATGATTTTCCTCCATTTTCTCTGTTCTGTTCTGTGGATCACAAAGAGCTCTCCCAGTCATGTCACCAACCTCTTGCAGAGGAGATGCTCCATGCAGCAATCCCTGCCCTGCGGTCTGCGCTTGGCACACCTCGTGCACGGCAGGTCTGTGCCTAAATTTCAGTTCTCAGCACCCTCAGAACAATCAATCCAGAAAATTCCCACATTTGAGAGCTGTTCCAACTTGTCCGTAACTCTCAGGTCTCCAAAACAGAGCTGGAGCTCAGGCCTTCCAGCACAAACTTTTCTATCTTTTTCCTTCTCCATCACACCCTTCACGCAGAAAATGACATTTTAGCTCTTTTTTCCCTGAAATCCCAAGTTTCAAACAATGCATCAGCCAAGCCCAGTTTGCATTCTGCAGGAAAACAAAGAGAGAGGAAAGGGCAATCTAATGGGAGCCTTTCCCTGGCCTCGAGCAGCACCAGGCAGGCAAGAGCAGCGGAGGACACAGCCTGGCCAGGCACTGCCAGCAACCCAATGGATGGGGTCCCAGTTGTGTCCACATCAGGCTTCCAAAACGTGCTCATCACTCCTTCAGCTCAGCCTCTATTTATTCCCTTCAACAAAGCAGCCCAATAACATCATGACAAATGCATCTGGAGGAACAGTTTGAAGCAAAATGCTCTTAAGGAACCCAATAGCAAAGGAAACGGTGTCAAGCATCTTTCCCTAATGAGCCTGGAAATCCTTAATCACCCTGGCAATTTCTCAGTACCAAGCGGTTTGGGGTTTTTTTTTGACCCAATAATGAGCTCTGGATGAACTTGCAGGGGTCGTGGCATGAACCACCTCCATCATCTCAGCTCCTCTGACGCCACTTGCTACAGCTAAAGAAATGGTGGCAGCAGCGCCTGGGTGGTGGGTCACTCGATGGCACTGTGGTGCTGCTGCACATGGCCCTTTCCTTTGACTTCAGACCTCTCAGAGTGCCCCAAGCCCAACACCATCAGCAGTCTCCCTGGAGCACAGCCATCCCCTGCCTTATCGAAGGGCTGGACTGAATACAACACCCAAAATGGCTTTTCTCCAGGTCTTTCTGGGCCCTGCTGGAGAAAGGAGAAAAAAGTCAAAGCCCAGACACAAAGGGGTTCAAAAAGCCTAAGGAAGAGCTGGAAAACCACGATTACACCACAGGAGACTTGAGCCATCCAGCCATATCAGCTGCGGTCCCAACAGGCAGTAAGGAGGTACCAGGGGCCTGGGCAAGGAAACACCACCCCATGTGAGGGCTGGAAATGGCTTGGCAGCTCCTGACAGCAAGATCACAAGGATCCCAGCGGCATTCCCTCCCCAGCAGTGTCACTGATGTGAGTGGAGATAACCCAAGAGCTTCCCCACCATGGCTCTCAGCAGGATGGATGTCCTGGTTGCATAGGGATTTCAGTACCCAGCTTGTCCTGCTGGCACATGTGGCCCCTGCCCTGAGCCCACTGTGGCATGGAGAAGGTCACACATCCCAGGAATGAGAAAGGATGGGGCCTGTGACTACCAGAGTTTGTGTTTCCACCTCCGAGACAGAGACCTGCAGCCACAAACGTGATTCTCAGGGATGCCACCTTCAGTAGTGGTGCCCCGTGGTGCACGGCTGCAGCTCCTCCGCTCACCACTGCCTCTCTCCTGCTCCTTGCACAGAGAAGAGAGAAGGAACTCAGGAAGCAAAGCAACTCTCAGAAAAAGAGAAAAAGCTTAAAAATAGCCTGTCCTGCGCAGAGCCAAGAAAGGAAAACAGCCTCTGCTCCAATGACCCTCCTCCCGGCTTCCTGCGGGGAAGCTGGCGGATCCACAACAACAGGAGCTGAAGGCAGAGCAGAGCCGCAGGGCCCATATCCCACTCCCGCCCCGCAGTGCTGGGTCCTGCCCCGGCAGTTGTGGCTAATGCCTTAGGTCCCATGGGGCCACATGTCCCTGACACCCTGGGCCAAGGTGTCCCAGCACCACGCAGGGCCCAGGATGGACCCTCTGGAGGGTTATCCCTGTTTTGTAATTTGCCAGGCAGTTTTCAGGACCAGCAGGGCTTCCCCATCCCCACCAGCAGCATCCGAGCGGCTGGCTGGTGCCAGAGGCAGCTGCCAGGGAAAGCGGCAGAGGTGCCTCTTTCCTCCTCTTCCTCTGGAGGTGCATGCACCATGGGGTGTGAGCACAAAACGCTGCTAACATCAACACCCACTTCCTTTTAACTGATTCCAAACCAATTCAGGCAGCTCTGGCTCAATGCACCATTGCTGAAGGCAGCATCTCCCCTCCCACAGCACAGAAAGACCCAAAATAAGAGTGCTTCATTTCAGATGTAGCCTCTTCCCCTGCCAATCGCTGCCCAGAAGCTTTGTGCTCCCTGCAGTGTCCATTTGGCGAGCAGACTTTTGCAAACCTCTTGACGTAGTGGCACTTTGCTCAGCATCACACACCCATGGTCCTGGCAGATGAGAGAGGCACAGGCTGAGATGGCACGGGCTGCAGGCAGCTCTTCTCACTGTCCACAACGGCAGCAGCTCCTGCAAACACACAGTCTTCACCTAACTGTGGCCCCTACCAACCAGGCATTTTGGGAAAGAAATGTACGTCTTCATCCCAGGTTTGAACTCTCCCCCAAGCAGGCACAGGGTTGGAGAAGTAGCAAAATAGTTATGTCTCTACTCTGTGCTGCACTGGAGATGTCGGCACCGTGTGGCCACTGCATCCTCACAGCCACCCCGCAGCCAGGCACCAGCAGGTAACACACCACCAGTCAGTGCTGCTCTTTAGGGATCTTGCAAATTGGGAAGAGGAGGCAGAGGTCTGGTTCACATCCCATAAAACAGCCAAGGGTTTTCTAGAGGAGTCACAACCAAGCGACTCACGGCCAAGGCCTCCTATCTACATCCTGCTCCCCCAGAAGGTGAGTCCCTCCTTGGGGGTCCCAGCCAAGCCAAGGGTGCCTGGATGCCATGGAGGGCCCCGGCTCCTGCCCAAAGGCTCCACATCTCCTGGTGGGAAGCACCAGGGTTACACAGCATGCCATCCACCACAGCTCACCCCACTCCACAGAGCAGTCCCAGGCACCCCATGGAACCCAGGAAGGGTCAAGGAGGGAACATCTGCTCCTTCTTTCTTCCCTTTTTAAATGGAATACCCAAGGAACAGTCAAGGGGATGCTTTATACAAGGAAACCTCTATGCACAGAGCTCAGGAGGAGACCAAAATAAACAGTGAGGGATGCTGCCTCCTCCAGGACCTGCTTCACAACCGGAGCCTGAGGCTTCACAGCAGCCACAGTGCCCAACTGCTTCCCATTAAGCATCCCCTGCCCCTCACGTGGTGCTGTGACCCCAGGGTTACATTTGCTTGCTTGCTTAAGCACGGAAAGCTGGTCCTGGGTTTTTCAACACATAAGAGCCTTATGGGAGCGGGGCAGCCAGGCCCCCGTTATTTCACACCATACAATGGTACCGTTTGAGAGCGCTGGCTTTCTCTAAACTGCTACCAGATGGTCACCTCCTGGTCCCGGGGAGGAAAGAGGGGGAGGCTGCAGGTCTCATCTTTCAAGGAAACCCTTGGAAACTCAACACAGCACTAACTGCTCACAGCCCTTCAGCTTCCCAGACCCCTGCCACCAGGCAGCAGGATGCTCACAGCACTTTTCTGGCCCAGCTCAAGTGCAGAGTGTGTTTGCCCATGGGGCCACCTGGGTTTGGCTTATTCAAACCTACTGTCCATGATGCTGCTGAATACCTGTCGCCATCTGTAACAGAGGCGGACGCGTTTTAGTGACCTAAAGCTCAGTTACAGGGACAAGGAGGACGTTCTTCATGTATCCATAGGGTGCATATACAAACCTAAAGGTCCTGTAGGGACAAGGACAGTATCTCATCCCATCCTCAACAACCAGGTGCTCCCAACTGCACTAAGCCCCTCAAAACCATTGGGCTGAGATTGGAAATTCATTGGCAGTGCAAGCAGCAAGTGATGCTACATATACTGGCAGGACTCTGTGAGTACAGGACCAGCTTCAAAAGAGCCCAAGAAATTCAGCTGCCCTCTTCTATCTTGAGAAATGAAGGCAGGAAACTTCAAAAGCACCTTTCCTGAAGCTACTGGTCATCCAAAGTGAGAAGTCAGAGTTGCTGGATCCCCTCCCCATGCTTATGCCAGGAGGTTTCACACCTTTCTTTTACCAATAAACCAACCTCGTTGCAATAATACATATAACCACATATACAAATACATAATGACAATCCATTGCTGTAGGTGACCCCTACCCTATTTTGGGTCAGATTATGAACGGTTTATGCTCAAGTAAATCCTTTTACTGACTTTGCAAACAGCATTCAGAACACGCTGCAATAGATCTATTGCATGGTCTGACACAAATCATGCACAGAAGGCAACACTGGCAACATGCTGCTATCTGCAGCACCTTCCTGAACTGTGCAACCAGCACCAGGAGCGGAGCCATGGAGGAAATCGGGGGATAAATGCAAGTTCAGGGCTCTGACGTTAAGCAAAGCTTTTCAAGCAGCATTTCATTCACACGCAGTAAGCTACAGATCAGCCTCAGACCAATGCAGCAAACTCCTCATTTACCAGCAATGACCATGCAAAAGCAAAGCTGGGACTAAGAGTGGAAAAAAAGGGCAATCCACACTAAGAGTAATCCAAAATCCGAGCTTTCCAGTCCCTATAATGCAGTTCTAGAAAGGTTTTAGCTTTGATTCTCCATTACACTTCGGTTTATATAACCATTAACCCTCAGCAAAATGCTTGCAGATCAGAGCGGTCTGGTTTACATCCCTTCTATTCATTTCATAATTGTACAGAAAATGACATCAAATACAGGGTCTCCAGCCCAGCAGATTGCATTACTGGCTCTGCCACAGGCTCTCTGCAGCTTTTTCCTCCTGCCTGTGCTCCAGTTTCCTTTCATATGGGGAAGAGGAAGGAGAAGAATCAATCTTCTCTGTGCCTCCCAGGGGACTGCAGACTTGGTTTGGTTCACTAATATTTCAAAAACACCCTCAAATTACCCAGAAGGCAAAAGTGTGCTACAGATGGCCTTACAGTCCCCAAACTGCCCTGTACTGGGCCTAGGAAGCACCGAGACACCATTCCCATAGCTCCCAGGCAGGGAACATGGGGAGTGACTCAGGTGGGTGACCAGCCTGGGGACTGGGTGATTAAATCATTGAGTCTCAGCTTGAGGAGATGCTCTGACAGGTGGTGTTGCAACGTGATGCTTAAAAGGCTACAGAAAAAGGTAAACCAGCAAAATTGGCTAAAGGAGGGACCCTGGAGCCATTCAGGCCCAGTGACTGCTGGTGCCACTGTGCCAGCTCTGGTGTCTTTGTTGAAGGGGACTTCCAATGACCAGAAGAAAGAAAGACTGATTCCCAACTCCACTCCTCAGCATCCTCCTTGCCTCCCAGAGCAGACCAGTGCCAGTGTGATGCTGCACACTGATGCCCTCACCGTTAACCTACCACAACTCCCAGGGCTGGGACAAGCTGGAGAGCACCGAACTCACCAGGAGCAAGGGGCTATACAATGTTGTGATGCTTACTCAAACCAGTACCTCTATTGCTAGGAGTACAGTGGCACAGAGCAATGTAGTAATGGTGCCCCCTGCCCGACAATTCACAGGAGGCTGTCTACATCCA
Organism: Bolborhynchus lineola; assembly: GCA_025448015.1. Classification (NCBI taxonomy): domain Eukaryota; kingdom Metazoa; phylum Chordata; class Aves; order Psittaciformes; family Psittacidae; genus Bolborhynchus; species Bolborhynchus lineola. Next base: position 6,036 of record JAOEHX010052932.1, on the reverse strand, counting down.
GACAACATGTTGGTACCCTGCCCCAACTTGTCCTAACTTCAATGCCAGCAACAGGGTATCTGCTGCAGCGCTGGGAAGGTGCAGGGGACAGACTGCCCTGACACCCATGGTGTGGCACCTTTTGGCATGCAAACCAGCCAAGAGCCAGCTTGGACAGACCCTGCACCTGAGTCACCACTCCGAAAGTGTCCCCAGGAGACCCAAGCGCTGAGCTCTGTCCAGCAAGCTCACAAAAGCAATCACTGTAAAAGCCTGAGTCAGCGCCAGCAGGAGATAAGAGCTCTCATTAATCTCAGGACAACTTTTCTGCATAAGCTGAAGGTGACAATAAACCCCTTCATTGCCCAAGAGCTTCTCCTCACCAGCACCATTTGTGCAGGAGGGAAGAGGTTCTTCCTAGCACCAGCACAGCAGATGGGTGCAAACTGCTGATGCCTCCATGAGTAAAGCAGAGGGGTGCCAGGACCAAATGATACCCTGCAGGTATGAAATAAGAAGTGGCCAGGACACAACCCTAGCCCCACGCTGAAGGGCATGACAGCCCACCTCTGTCCCACAGGAAGTTCCCCGATGGACCCTGAATCCCACCAAACAGGCACATCCCCACTGGGAACTGGACTCAGAGCCATCAACTCGTCGACTTCAAATAAGCTTAACCAGAATTTAGAGTCCCTTGACTTGTTGCATCACGTCCCACCTCCAAAGACTAAGAAGGTGCCAGAGCACACTGCAACAGGAGAAAGGAGGAAGGCTGGGAGAAGGAAAGAGCCTGCGTAATGGTCCTGCAGAAAGACACTGCCTTAAAGATCAAATATCGGAGTCAGAAACATGAATATCTGGAGCAATTACGGGCTCTGCAGTCTCATTATTGTCTTTGGATTTATGACAAGTCTCAGTCCAGGCTCTTGCGGCTGCTGTCTGGGTCCTGACTCCTGGGAAAACGGGCTGCAACAAAGGGCTGCAGAACAGAAACTAACCCAGCACCCAGACAGTGAGGCCACAGGTCACTCGGTGGTGCCACAGCTCTCAGCAGCAGGTTTGCTGGCATGCATTGGCCAAGAGATGTAGACAAAGTCACTTAAATCCATTAGACATGACCCAACATGTTCTAGAGGTGCTTTCTACTCACTTTATTGCCATAAACCATCAAGAAGCAAAGAGTAAATAAGAGAGTTATTATATTTGAGGTGAGTTTCTTACTAAGGGAAGGATGCTACCAAGATCCCAGAGACTTGTGAGTACCTGGAAGAGGCGGTATGGTGCACATGCTCCAAACCTTGACTTACCACCAGGCACCAGCAGTACACTTGCACAGGCCCCAGTATCAACCCTCATCCTCTCTCTGTCCCTTCCCACCCAGCCACTTTTGAAAGGTTTCTTTATGATGAGCACAGCACTGTGCTCACTTTGCCCAAGACTGATCTCCAGTGGACAGCGAGAGCTCACCCACAACAGCCAACATTGGAAACCCTCCATGCTGACACAGAGCCAAAGACACTCTGGTCCATGCTGCAGTGAGTGGCTGCCCATCCCCAAGGACATGCAGCCCAGCCCTCCCTGCATAAGATGACTAATAAACAATGACCTTTGGATGAGCCTACATCCTAACCAGAGCCAGAGGCCATCCCCAGAGCCCAGCTCACACGGATGGAGAGATCCACGTCCTGTTCTTCCCCTTCCCACCCCCTCACAACCTTGTTATTCCCAAGGAACTAAATATACATAGGGGAAAAAAAGGCAAACAACAACAATTCACAACAGCAGGTCCTTGCTGGTGTAATCAGGCAGATACAATTTTTCCACTCTACTGAAGGTTCTAGAGGGGAAGATACAACTTCTACAGGAAAAGACACAACTCTGCCTTCCCACAGGCACCTTCCCCTGGCTCCTGCCTCACCCTCCACACACTGATTTGGCAGAAAAACATCATCCTTTAGTCTCAGATTCAGGAACTTAGATAGGAAGAATGGACACAGAGAGACAACTCTCTGAAGCATCTATAAAGCTCGGTATTCAGGATACCAGAGGTGACTTGCTGTCTCAGAGCAGCATTTTACATCGTTCAGCTGAGAGAGTGGCAGCAGCTCTACCCCTGCTGGGCTGGTGATGAAGAGTACCAGAAGAGACCAACAGCCTCTTTGCAGTATAACCAACAATTGATATCCAGGAGCTTCGCTTCACTCAGAGGGCTCAAATGATCTGAGATATCACCTGAAAGATCTTTTTGCATTTCCTTTTCCAGGCACTGAACCTCTGCACAAGCGGGACTCAGACTCCCAGCCCATTCCCATGGATGTAAGCCCTGGCAAGCACTCATTCTGCAGACCCTTCGGCATGGCTGCCAGGAGGGACCCTGAATCCTTATTCAGCGAGATGCTTACACAAACAAGGAGCACATCCCCTCTCTGGGGCTTTTCACCACATTGAATTCGAGCCGCATCACCCACATAACATTGCAACCATCCCTCTGGCACATTCCTGCTAATATTAGCAGGCGGCAGCAGCTGCTCCCCGTGGCAGCAGGCACAGCAGCCCTGAGCAGCACAGGGGATGCACCACGGCCACGTGTCCCATAGACATCCCTGGCGTTTGGTCAAGTAGATTTTAAGGACGAGCCTGTGAGACTCATGCACATAGAAAAGGCTGTTTCTAATACAGCCCCCTCCCGAAAACAACCTGGCTGATGTTTCTTTGTCTTCAATGACCCTTAAGACCAGGACAGAACTTAGCACGAGTCAGGACCTCATTGAGAAAAAGTCTGTGGCTGTAATACCAGCAATAGCCTTCATCAGGCAGTGCAAGCAGTAGAGGTCTGTAGGGAAAGTGTCCAAGAGTGGGGAAGAACTAAAATAAAAGTAAGCAAAGGCTGTCTCACAGTTTCTGCCTGTTCCCCCCACCAACGCTCCAGCTCTGGCCATCACACTGAACCCCGTGGCACATCCCACACACTCACAGCCCAACTTGGCATTTACCAACACTCGCAGCTTGCACCCGCTGTGACATTTTGTATTTTCAACACTAAAAGGAGATGGATCTGGTATTGACTGACAGCACTGGAAAGGCAAGGAGTGCTCAGCATCACTGCTGCAACTCACCAGCAGCAACCGGAAGCAAAAACGCACCTCGGTTACCCCTGGGACTCTGCTCAGCAGCAGCCACATCACACCGGGATGAAGGGCTGGAGCATATCTCCTCTGTCTGACTACCAGACAGTAAATCATGAGTGTATAGTGTTTAAAATCCTTAGCAGGAAGACAAGTACCACGTTTTGGAGATACCTTTAGGCATCATCACAACCAACCAAAGGTGTAAACAGGAACATCCACCTCTTTCTGCAGTCACGGACACTCCAGCATCACCCAACATGAACAGGGTCAGGGTGGTTTGGTGTTTACACAACGTTAACACAGTGCACAAGCATCCCATTTACTGCTGCACATTCCCTTCACTGCAGCTCAGGGATCCATGTCTGAGACTCTGGAGAGCTGAGCGAGCAACAGTCCCTTCCAAGACAGAGGTGAGCTTGGGAAATGCTGCCGCAACCATGGCTGAGCCATCCGTGCTTCCAAACCCTGCCAAAATCAATAACCATGGGGTAGAACTATTATGTTCTGTAAATCCTGGATGGCCACAGACCTAACAGTGCTCTCCCCCATTAGAGATGGAAAAGCTTTTGCCAGTCAAACAGCAGGACCTGCTGCATGGTGAGAGGCGGACACACGTTCTGTTGCCTGGAGTGACGATACCCATCATCAGGCACAAGGAAGAATGCACTTTGCTGTGCTGTGCTTCCCTCTCACATGTTGCTTTGATTTGGAAACTAAACTGTATCTTGTACTCCCTTCCTCCTCTCAAAGAGCCCTTGCATCCTCCTCAGACTCATGTGGGCCAGCAGCTCCCACACCAGCAGCCCATAGCCGAGCCTGCAACTCCCTGCAAGGACAAGAAAACTGTGGGTCCCATGCCAAGCATCAGTGCTGTGGGGAAAGCAGGCAGGAACAACCAGGGTGGTTCGGAAGGGCAGGCAGTGTGTGAGCAGCAAGAACAAAGAGGGCTCTGCCTGCTGGGTGATCTGGTGTTTCTGCTCCCTGGTATTTTTGGCTCATCTCTCCTGCTTGGCCACGGGCTGCCTGGGGCCGAGACACCCACCCAGCAGACACGAACAAGGCATCTCCTGCCTTGCGGGCTGGAAATTAATTGCCTTGTTCTTAGGAAGCTGCTCTGCAACCCAGAAAACTGATTAAATTGTGAAACAGTAGCCCCAATCCCTGCCCAAGGGCAAGGCCAGACCTTTTGGCTGCAGATGCATAGAGCTTTCCCCAGCCTCTCCCTCTGCACAGGCAGGAACTATAAAGCACTCCATGAACTGAGAAAAATGGCACTGCAGAGCAGCTCAGTGCCACCAAGGAGAACACACAGCCCCAACAAGCAGCCCCGGGGCTCACAGCAAAGCCTTTATCATATCCAAGTAGGGAATTACTCATTCTTCTGAGATTCAAATGCAATTGGAGCAGGGAGAGGAAAGGCTGTAATTACATCAGCACTGGGGAGCCCTGTGGTGAGGAAGCATCCGAGTGCTCACAGGACAGTTACAAAGGCGTTGTTGAAGCCTGAGTGCCAAACTGATGGTGTATTTGGGTCCCTTTCTGTGTCCCAACACTTGTTAGTCCCACTCATCCTACGGGATTTGACTTCCCTCAGCCTCCTGCTAAGCCCTCCGCTCCCAACTTTAGCTGAAGAAAGCCCAAGGGCTGGACAAAAGAAGCCAGGAATGTGGCTAAACCTTCCAACAAGGGCTGCAGGGACCCCAGCCCTGCCACCCGTTTCCTGCCTGACCTGGAAGAGGAACCCTTGTGCTCTCAGCTTCCTCAGCTACCCAGAGGGAAAACACCACGGTGCTGCTTCCCAAAGGCAGGGCTGGCTTCACCAGGAGGCGGTGAAGCTATCTCAGCCCGCAGCCATTCACCATCCCAAGCAGCCCCTGGATAAGCTCCATCACAGCCCCCAGAGCTCCACTACTTCTTAGTTGGTTTTTTTTCTAGAAACCGCTGCACGAAGCTCATTTTGGGTGGCTGCCAGGACGTGAGTGCGCAGGGATGGAGCTGCTCCTCCAGAGCTGTGCTCAGGAAGATGAGCTCCCCCGAGCCGATCTCTCAACGCCTGCTTCAGACACAGCCTCCTCCCTCCTTCTGCCTGTCTCTCGCTCCCATACCCATCTGGCAGCAGCGCGCTTCTCCGTGAGCTTATTTTCGTGCCTGAAAAAGCCAGCAAACAGAGCAAAGCCCCACGCATCCAGGGAGGAGGCATCCCCGTCCGCACTGCAAGAGGAGGCAACGCTGTCGGGCAACTGGAGCTCTGCCACGGGACAACTGCGAAGCTTTCGAGGGCGGGCAGCTCCCGCTATGGACATATTGGAAACTTGGGTTCGCTATCTGCCTCCCAGCTACTCCGGGGCTGTGTTTGCGTCCAAAATCTGGGAGTCAACAGAAGGCCAGTGCCTGGGGTTTCACAGACTTTCAGTCTTGTCAGGCTTGGGCTTACAGCTAAAAATCTGCATAAACCAACTTGGGAAAGGCAGGAAAGGAAAAAAACATCCCGCAAGATCCTGCCTTAGCAGACAACACCCGGGTACAGCGGCTCGGAACAAAAGGCACTGTAGCCCCGTGACGGCACCGACAACACCGGCCCCAGACCCTCCGGCAGCGGGACGGGCAGCAGCGGCGGGGAGAAAGCAGCTGATCCCGGGGGACCGAGCTCAGCCCGGCGCCGTGCCTGCGAGGGGTGCGGGCGGCTCCGCGCTGCCCGGCGGCGACTTCTCTCGGTTTAGCCCCAAACAAACTTCACCTCCCCGCCCCTGCATGCATCCATCCGTCCGTCCGTCCGTCCATCCATCCATCCGTCCATCCATCCGTCCATCCATCCGTCCGTCCGTCCATCCATCCATCCATCCCGGGCCACCCACCTTCGAAGGCGGAGATGATGCCCTCGAGGTGCGCGTTGACGGCCGGGTCGGCCATGGCGCGGAGCGGGGCGCTG
>JAOEHX010052930.1:0-24040 GCA_025448015.1 Bolborhynchus lineola | reverse complement strand
CCCTGCCCATGGCAGGTGGGTTGGAACTAGATGATCTTAAGGTCCTTTCCAACCCTAACTATTCTATGATTCTATGATTCTATCCAGAAGCAGCAAAACCATACACTGGATTTCTGAGGTGTCCTAAAATGACAGAGAACATCTGAAGTGGTGCTGTTCTACAGACACCACAGGTCAAATAATTTCCATATCCAGCTCTCAATCATTCTGAGTCAACCAGAAATCAGTTCTTCTGAACAGTAGACAGGGCTACACAAATGTTAAATAACAGAGTATGAGTCTCTGATGAGGTTTCTTCTTTCATGATGTTGCTGCATGGATCTGTTTAGTTTGAGCCCATTTCTGTATCCATTTTCTATAGATTTTATTAAAAATTCCCATTCATCTAAGCATTCCCTTAATTTTAAAATATGTGTCCCCCTCCAAGTGTCAGTTTGATAGTTAACCTGCATCAGTGTCCGTTCAAATGCAGCCTTTCATTTCCAAGACGTTTCTTCAGAGTACTTAGAAAAAGAAAGCAGCTGGGTTTGAGGAACAAAGGTCTTCATCACTGAGTGTTTTGAAGGAGAAGAATTTGTTCACCTGAGCTCTTTATTTGCCATTGCAATTGCCCTACAACATCACATTGATAGTGGATCATCTCTGCCATACAGCCATACAGTCTTTACTGGCTTCTGGTGTATTGGTACACACATTACACACATGTACATGATACAGAAAATGAAATTACTGATTTGGCAAACCTTCTGATCTATGGCATTTAGTCAGCCTTGCTTAGGAATAGAAAAGAAGGTCTCATCAAAAATTTCGTGATCTTCTGTTTATTTCTCTTGCCAAATTTTCGGCTGCTCGAGTGTTCACTTTCTGTAGTTGCAAGACAATGCATTCCTCAAACATCTCCAGGGTTTCCAGCATACAATGACCCCAGGACAATGGACTGTTCTCCATTCTCCAAACCTGTGAATTTCTAAGTTGTTGCTTTTCACCCCATACTGAAATAAAATTTAATCTCAAAATAGCAAAAATTCTCCATGACATGGAGTGTTTCCACTGACTTACAGCAGAATAACAACTTCCCAGAATTATGTTGTCTAACCGTTCCTTTTTTGATGAAGATATTTATCCAATTTGAATCCTAAAAATGTTCCTCTCTGGTGTTCTGCAAGACCTTTTATTTCTACTAAAATGCAGATCTAAAAACATGAGTGAATTTACCTAAATTACACTTAACTGCCAGTTGGAAGCCATCCAAATGGTGAAACAGTCAGTGCAAATTCATTTTCAGGTTACTAGTTTTGGTCTTTAGGTTTGCCTTTAACTGCATAAACTCAGAATGAATATAAATGTGTGTAGGAGGGGATTAATATTCTCATGTACCAAAAGTTCTCCAAGGTTGAGCAGTTGATAAATAAGCCTGTCACAATCTTTGCCATTTTGATATAGTAGCACCCAAAACACATAGCTATATCTCCAGAGACTGTTATTTTGAAAAGGTTCCATTAATCTTTTAGCTCTTTTTTCTACATTTTTTTCTTTGCTTTTATGGAATCTTACTCTTAGGAAAATTAGATTTTTTTTATTTTTTTTTTTTTTTTAATGTGAAGAGTCCTTGCCAAAAACAAAATCACAAAACTAGATCTGTGAGCCTTGTGGCAGAGTTGGGAACATCTTCAGATTGCTTGCACATTTTCTTGAAGCCCCGTTACTTCCAGTTCCTCATATCCATGTGTCTTCCCCTGGGCACCTGAAATCTGAGGTGGAATTCTTACTGCTGCTCAATTCTGCCATCAGCCTAACCTAATTTTTATTAAAGAGGGGACATAGCTTTAGCTTTCAGCATTTCTTTCCTCATTTCTTCCTCCTTTTTGAAAAGATGCAGGCAATACTGGACGCTAAACTTTACTGGCACTTATCCTGTATGTAGTCCTTGTAGAATACTTCTGTACCTTCTGGTATCTTTGCCTCTTCACTACACAATATATCCATTTTCGGTTGGATTTGTCAACACCATCTTTAAGATCAAACACAGCATCATGGTAAAAAATGTTCAGTCTGTAAAGATAGAGATAGAAAATGTAAGACTTTCTGCCTTTCTTTCCTTCTCAGACGTGTTCTTACATGCACTCTTGATGTGGAGGAAAAGCTGGAAAAGACAGGGTAAAACCTTTAACAAGGGGCCAAAGAAGATGAGATGCCTTTATTTGAGGACACTAAAACTGTTTATATCCTACCAGTATAAGCAAACATCCCTTGCTTCACTTAGATGTGGGGGAGTACTGTTTGCCTTTCTGATTCACAGTTACATCCATAGAGAGGAAATCACGCCTTCAGCCTCTGAGTAAATTATGCATTCTTGTGAAATAAATTTTTATTTATAAAAATAAAGAACATTATTTATTTAAAAATTACATTGGGTGTAATTTATTTTTTTAATAAGTCAAGTCTCCTGAGAGAATTTGGCAGGGAAATGTTATTCTAATATTTTGGCTGTCTTTGCAAGATCATCTTGATAATTTAAAATGTCATAGGATGCTTGCAGGAACAATAGACCAGATTCCTGAGCTGCTGTAAATTGGCACAACTCTTCAAACATCAAAGTAGCAATGCCAGTTTACACCAGCCCATCAATGTTCACAAATTAAATGGAGGCTTTGTGGTTTACTACATGTCAGAAAACTTGCCATGTGACTCAAGCCTCATAAGCTATGCTGTAAAACTATTTGATTTTTAATAGATTGGCAAAAGCAAACTTTCACATCAGAATACTGACCTCAAATAGCTCTTTAATGTCAGAATTAAAATCCACATCTTTAATGCTTCAAAGAATGAGTGTGCAAAAGAGGTTAATGACTGGGTACCACAAAGCACAGGCCAGATATGTTCCAAACACATGTGCACACTAAATGAAAATGCAGTGCTTTTCAACGCCTTGAACATGAGAATGTATCTTTAAAATTATCCTGGGTAAAGTTTAACAGAAGTTTTATTCTGAAACAGCTCCCTCTCTACTGATATTAAAGCATTCCCTTAGGATGCACATTTTAGGTTTCAGAGTAAAGATTCCATCATTCTTTTCCAAGAACATATGTACACTAACTGGCAATAGCAACATTTTAAGTTGTTCCAAAGTTTAGTTTGAATTCATTTCATCTCAAAGAAAATCAACAGCTTTTAAAAGTAATATGTGTACACACATACGCTAAATATATTATTTATACATTTTAAAATAAAAATGACAATGATGAACTGTGAAGAGCAAGCTTTTCTACTGTTAATTACATATGAAATGCATAATACTTTTATACAAGCATAGAAAAAAACTTTCACTGAAGGATCCAAAATCACTTAACATCCTGTAAGCTTCAAAACACTCCTCTGGGCCTCAAAACTCTCCTCTGAGACAATTGCATATGATTAAAAGCAATGATGAATCATTCAGCCATATTAAATACTTTCTTATATTAAGCCATATTAGGAATAGAACCAGCAACAGTTCATATTATTTCCGATAGCAAAGTAGAAGGAGTAGAAGGGAGTAGAAGGGCAGAAAAAACACTACAGGTGGTGACAGAAAAGCAAGGATATGGGTTAGAACAGACAGCACGGCAGTTTTGTTAATGGCAACAGAACAGAAAAGAGGTCCACACAGGAAAGGTCTGTCCTCACAGCAAGCCAACTCCTGATGCCTAGAGCTGCTTGTGCCCAGGAGCATCTCATCTTCTGAGAAGCTCCAGTCTTCCTAATTCTCAAAAAAAAAAAAAAAAAAAAAAAAAAAAACAGCAAAATCTTGAGTTCATGTTGTTCATATTCCCCCCACCCCCAGCTTTACAGGTCCAGACATTATGACTGGCAGTCCTTTCTCACTTTCCTTTGCACACTTTGACTGGTGACTGATAACCATCACAGGTCTTCTGTAGACCACTTGCAGCTAGCTTAGCTTAAAGGTTCACCTGCGTTGGGGTGGTTATTTTTGCTGTTTTCTTTATTATAGAAACAAAATCCTGGCTTCTGCTCTAGTAGGCATTTCAAAAACAAGTTGCACATGCCAGAAATCCATCTATCTCAAATGTTAATGGTAGAAAAGCGGTTTCATATTTGGTGAAACACAAAGCACGGCAGCCCAAATCAAGAATCCTGGATCACCTTAAACGTTATGTTAGCAGTCCCTTTCCATTGCTGCTAGATTGAACAAGATAAAGATGCTATTAAGTGTTCATTTCTTTCAGCATATTTATTATGATAGAAAACTGTGTAGAAGTTGCTTTTGTTTCAATCCATCATATGTTGGCTTCCACAAAAGTTTCAAGACCAGCCAACTAAAGAGAGTGCTACTATGATAGGCTATAATGTGCTCTATAATAGACTAGTCAGAACACTTTCCAAGTGTACATTTTCATTAACCCTGATATAAGCAAAGAAAGGAAAATCTGTTCCTCATCCCTTTTCCTGTCTGCAAGAAGTAGAAAATCACACCCGTAAATTTACAGCAGAATGGAAGACACACTCCATAGCTCTAGTTACAGTTCTCTCTAAAATCAATAGAAATTCTGTTGATTTGTACTTGCAAAACCGGCAGTCTGTTTATCACTAAAGTCAAAGCCAAAAACTGAAGTAGTCCTCTGGAATAGCCCACCCCAAGAGATAACAGGTAGTAAAGTAAATCTTCAGTAAAGCTGAAGAAACAGTGCTAGGCAAAGCCAGTGGGTCTGCCACAACTCAGTGAACAGTGTCCATGACACTTTTTCATGTGGGTCAGACAGAAGCAGGTAGTTATTTTTCTTTCTTAAAGCAACTGCCCCAAAAAAGTGCCAAAGAACTGTCAAAGCTAGTAGCTGTAGTAATGAGCCTTAGTAGAAAACTATCACATTTACAGGCAGTAATACAGAAAGTCTGTATAGAAAAGATTTCCTTATAATTACGACCAAAAATGGTCTGCCATACCAATTTGTGCCACTGCAAATACTATTTTTCCTTATAAATGATTTTTTCTTATGTTTTGCTTTAAAATATATCCTCAGTGAAAGAAAAGGGCAAGAAAAGCTGTTAGCTTTCAGTTCAATAAGAAGTAGTTCCTGACAGAATAATGAACAAGGACAACAAAAATCTGGCCCATTATTCACAGCCACTGCAGCTAAAATACATCTGCCAGCTCTACCAAGAATATTTGGTCTAAGATCTATTCATACTGCGTGGGGGTCTCAAAGTACAGGTATTACTAAAAGATATATACCTCCTGTTGGAATATACAAACTATTTGAATTAATTATACCCAGCAAGGCTTCACAATAAATTAGTAACACATTTTAAACCCTATTTACGCTGTTTCTTCTTCCCTTGGAGGAAACTCATTGTGTTTAACTGCATAAAACATGTGAGATGCCAAGAATGACGGTGATTTATGGTTTCACAGCAAAAGTCAAACATTCTTCTGCATCTTGAATGAAGAAATAATGCATGAGCACTGAAAATATATTCCAGAGATACCATTCAGCTTGGTCTAAATGTGGAAGACACTTGCTGTCAGTGGATCCCTGCTCAACACAGAGTACTGTACAGAGCTCTGGACTTAAATATTGTAATAGATATATTTCTTTTAGAATTCTTTTTATTTTATCTTAAGTAGCAAATGCATCAGGGAAATGTCCTATGCAGTTCTACACATCTAAGCCAGTGGAAGGAGCATCAGGCCTGGCTGCATCACTTGACCTCTAGTGCTACTTTAATATAAAATAAAATTATCATAATTCAAAACACCATTTGGCAGGTTGCAATAAAATATGTATTGGACTATTGCCTTAGACCCATGTTTCATTTAATGGTCTTGTTCATGGATTCTGTTTTCTATTACATTTTCATTTATTGACTGCAGACCAAATACGAGTTGCAACACTTTCCACAGGATCCCGTTCAACACTTTCATTCAGCAAGACTGAAGGCAGCTGTGGCCAGGCAGCACTTAGGGGCTGCCAGCCTATCAATGTTTTGTAACTAGGGGGACAAAGAGAGACACTGCTCACCTCTTGCTTTCATGGCAGGGACTGGGAGATGGTAACAAGCATTGCACTGCTGGGCCATGCTCAACCTGACTCGTCCCAGGCCCCTCTGCATGGAGAAGGTGGGACTGGACTCAGCTGCAGATGAAATGCTGTCATCAGTTTCTTGTTATGTGACTTCCATACTTGGCCACCATGTGGCTGTGTACTTGGGGAACCTTCCTGTCCAACAGATAGGAGGAGTGAGGTTGTGTAAGTTGAGATGATCTCACACCTGAATATCTGCCTGTGACACCTACATATTGTGTAAGATAGTTATAACTCTTCTGTCCATTCATTTTAACAAATTTTTGCCTCTCTCACCTTCAACAGTTTACAGTAACACCCATTTTACTTTTAGATAATTCCATAGACTTTAGCTAATTTAATAGATTTTATATAGTCTTGGCTAAGTATGTTCACCATAATCTGAAATGTATTGTAGTTAATAGAAGCAAGGAGCTCTTGCTCTATTCTTTAGAATTTTCTGAAGAAAAATTGGACCTTTTATAAAAGTTATGTGAGTGTGGAGAAAGCTGAGAAAGATATGTGATAATATTAGGTTCAGGATGATCACCTTAACAGCTCCTTTCTGAGAAAGCTCATATAAAATTTAAGAAAACACAGCCTAGTCTAATCTATTGTTAATCCCAAACACAAGCAGCAGTAGTCTGAGTTCCTAAATTAGTTATGTACTGTTATAAGACTGTAAATATAGCAGCTACCCAGGAAGGAAAGAGGACCTGGGGGATTAAATTCTCGTGGTAGACCTGGTGTCCATGTCTCTTTCACCTGTTCTTTGGCACTTGTGAAGCACCCACATCTACACTTACTGATAGTTTTCTTAGGTTGTCTGCAGTGAGAAATCTCTCAGTGCTGAGGTTCTGTTTATAAATTGCTATAGATTGTCTGAGTACACCACAGCTGCGTTATTACAGTTCTTCAGTTTTAAAGAAACTACTGTCTTAAACTGGTAATATGAGGAAGGCAATAAAATCCATAATGGTTGCCAGAATACTATCTACCTAAATCCACTGACACTGGAATGAAGGCTTTTGGTCTCCAGGGAACGACTTCAGACTGGAGAGGTAAGAGATAGTGAGTGTTGCATACAACCTGATTTCCCAAAGTAGATGATGCTCTTCAATTATATGGCATTACCACCTAATCAGAAGGTAGACTATTTAGAAGAATAGACGATTCTTGCTCCAAGAATCTAAATTTTGAAGAGCAGGAAACATTCAGAACATTTCATCAATCACCAATGGCATTTCTTTCTAGTTTGCCCATTTTTTTAATCCAGTGAAATTAATATACTCAGTAACCAGCCACCTTTCCCTCTGGGTGTGTTTTTCTTCATTGATTTTCTTTTTTTTATGTTTATTTTACTTTGACCCTAGCAATCAGAATTACTTAATGGCACAGCAGCCAAGACAAGGCACAGGTCATGCGCCTATGCTGTGAGTACAGATGCATTCACCCTTGCAAATTTTGCATGAAGAGAGCTACAAAATGTATTGCAGAGCTACTCCAGCTTCTGCCTTGGAGCAGATGGAGTTCAAAGCTTCCTGAAAGACATTTTGCAGCATACCATGGCTTACCTGCTCCTGAATCTGAACTAGGATTGCATTAACTTTGCTTTGCTTCATGTGGGTTTACTTGATCAGCTCCACTTCTGATATAACATTGTAAGGTATTTCCACCCCACCTTGATTTTCCAGCCATGAGTCTGTTATCCTTAAATTAGGTCTGTGCACCTATCAATACATCTTGATCCATCTTAGGCACATGACTGCATTGTTCTTGAATTAGCCAGTGTATCCGATACAGAGAGCATGCTATTGTTAAACCTGCATTTTTTTTTCTTGCTGGACATGGTAGAGTGAATACCTGAAGTAACATAATAGTTTGAACAGAAGCTGCTTATATTAGGATGGTACCTCACAAAAAATTTGAACATGCTAGTAATGTCAATTGACTTTAAATTGTTTTACCCATTTCTGTCTTGTAGTTACACCTATTTTAACCTAGTTCTAGAAACCATTGATCGTGATTTGCTGATTTGTAAAACCATGGCCTCAGTTTTACCAACTTGCTTCTCCTAGCAATTTCCTTCTCTTGAAAATCTCCAAGCACTAGTAAAAGGCAATTAATGTTTTGCAAAACTCCTTGAAAGTATGTGATATTTCTGTATCATGTGCCAGCTCATCAGCTGTTGTAAATCCATTAAAACCAAGGGAGCTGGTTCACAGCTTACTACCAATGAGAACCTGACTCTGTGTATCATACCCTTTCACAAACCAGGGCTGTTCCAGTTCTCTTTCTGTTAGACATTTCTGTCAAGGGAACAATAATATCAAAACCTACTATCTATATTCAAGCAAAAAAGCCTATTACAGATTTGAAACAATTCAAGAGTTTAAATAACTAAAGGATCTGTAATGTTTTCCAGAAAGTAAAAGATGTCATTAATTCAGTGCAATGAAACTCCTCACAATGATTAGGATTAAATTAAAATGACTTTTAATGGCATATTAACAGCTTTTTTTTGGAGGAGCTCTTGGTTTATTCTCATTTTTATCCACCATGGTTCTCTTAAGGACAAAGACAAGTTTTTGCATATGCTCTACCCAGCATCTTCATACTGTTAAATGCTTTGATTTTTTTGTAAGCATTTGTTACCTCTGAATTTCCTGGAATGTTAATTCTTAAGAACAATTACAAGATCCTGTTAATGTAACTTCCTTCATCCAAGGGACTGATGTGCACTTTCCAAAGTTAAGCTTTTTTTATTTTTTGCCCTTAAAAGTATTTAGTAATAGTTGTTAAAAATCTCTTCCTCTATGAAATAGATTGTATCAGAGCTGTGAAATATATCCTAACATGTTTCATGTGACAATGAGATATATAATAACGGGGTTAATAAATGGCATGAGCACTTAATGGGTTGGTTATGATGGAGAGGGTGCAAATTTACTTGTAAATTGCCCAATTTGTTTCTTGTATTCTATAAAGCCATCTTTTTTTTTTTTTTTTTTTTTTTTTAATGCTGTGCAGGGCTCATGTAATGTGGGTATCTGGTGAGTCCATTACTTTTAGCATCTCACCATTCATTATCCCATCAGCTTTCTCATTTTAGCTCTGCACACACCTACAAAACATAAAACTGTGATGGGCCATTAAAGGTTTGAATGGTTGATTATGTTCCCAGGATTGTTAAAATCAATAGAACCAGCTATTCAGCTTAATGGGGATAACTAACATCATTAAAATCAGTGGCAGATGAGCCAGTACTATTGTTCCCAGCACCTATTTTCAGAAAGGAGTATCTAATAATTTAAAAACAGGACTGCCACTATTGCTTTAACCAGAAAATTCTGCAAATCCATGTAGTATTATTTGATTTAATGGTAAACTGTGACTTTTATTATGATCTTTTCTGCAATCATTTCAGCTTTCTGCTGTGAAACAAATCAGTTTTCTTAAAATCACAGTACCATGTACTACTCCAAGCATTGTTTTATTTAAACGTTATTTGGGCCTTGATAATACCATGCCTCCCCCTTTTATTTCGAAAGTAATGTAGCAGAAAGATTTGCTCTGGAGAGTTCTAGTACTGTACCATAGCAGTCAGCTTTTCTATTTGTGGCTTTTTCTTAACCAGCATTTTTAATATCATGAATCTTTTTATCTCTCTATTTTAACTTTATAAGAATTCTTAGTGTTATAGGGAGAATTACACTGATTTAGACTAAGTCATGGCTTATAAAAGGCTGTGATTCTACCACTGTTGGCTGTTCTTGTATATACAAAAAATCAATTCTTCTGACTGCTACTTCTCAAAAAGGGTACTTTTACACAGTCGTGTTTGGTAGCTCCTGATCTGCATCACTGCCATCTTTCGGTTTTCTACTGAATATCTGTTCACTTTATATTTTCCCTATCTCACAAGTCAGCACTTTTCATAATTCAGTATTGTTAGTCTTTGTGTGTTTGTCTTATGGTCAGTGTACAATTTAATGCATTCATCCTACAGTTTGATTTTCTATCAACAGACAACCATCCCACCAGAGTCCTTGTTCTTTTACAAACCACTTTCCAGCACCTTGAAGAATTGCATTTTATCAATTTGAAGTTCTTGCTGTACTGTGTGCTGAAAAGCATTTTATTAGTTGTTTTTACCAACATTGAAACGAGGACTCGAATATTGTTAAATTCAGAGCCTATTTAGTAAAGCTGTTAGTTTTTTAGTAGTTCTATTGAGTAAAGTCAAATTGGCACTGGCATTTGCCTTATAATATTTCCTAAAGCAATATTTAAAGATACTATGAATCACTAGCATAAGACATTTGTGCTTATGACCTTGCACAAGCTTTCACCAGTTAATATCCATTTCTCTTGAAATCATGAATCATTCCTTATAGACTCAGAAGTTCAATCACTTTCCTTTTAGGTGTGTGCCTTTATAAGGATGTCGCCTAGTGTAGGAAAAAGTAGTTAGGGCTTTGTTTATTTGCATTCATGGGTCTACTGTTATCCAGGCTCCAAGAGTATCTAGGGAAAAGTACAATGAAAACTCTGAAAATAAAAAACAAAGCAAACAAAAAATCAACTGCTATAAGAAACTGCTTTTTTTCCTAATTTCAGAAACAGAGTATGTAAATAAGATAGCCTCTGTAACCACTTGTGGGTCAAGCAGCTTTCAGACAGTTTCCCATAATGGTTGGCTGCCTTCCTCAGATCTCAGCAAGTAGCTGGGTAAGCTCAAGCCTACGTCAAACTTTAGGCTCTAGACTCTCCTCTTCCATGCAATACTCTTCACTTGACAAGACTGAGGTGATCCCCAGAACATTAAAAAAAAAAAAGCCCAAACTGATCATGGTGTCTAGGAATGGGACACTAAATGCACTTTAAGGATAACTTTCAAGTTGTATCTGCACAGGTCTTTCAGGGCTGGAATGATGCCGGCTTGGCATCCAGACAACCCATAATGCCCATCTGAGCAAATCACATTAATTGGTTACAGTTAACTTAAAAAAAAAAAAATCATCTTCTTTTTACTGAACAGTTCTTAACCTTTGCAAACTAAGAACTGGGAATACAGCACACTTACCTTCCTCCTGCTGAGTAATTTTTCTGTTTATTGCTATTAGCTTTCAAATGACAGTACTAAAGAGCTGTAATAATCTGTACTGAAGACACTTAGCAAAGGGCTCATTAACAGCTGAGATGAGCTGTAAAAGAAACACATAAAATGTCAAGCTAATTTAAAAAATCAAACTACACCATGGAACAGGCAATTAAACAATAACACTTACAGAGCACAGGAAGTTTTGAAAATTAAGACAGCAGAGAGACAGACACTTCTGTCATTAGGAATCTAGCTCAGCTCCCACAATGCGTAATAGAAGTCAGTCCTGCAAATGCAAGAGAGATATGCAGATCCAGAAAACTCAGTAACAAAGACCCATGCTTCAGGTTTACCATATAGAATGTGCAAGAGGGCACTTAGTCTTATGATACACAATATGGGATACCAGCCTGTATTTCCCTGTGATAGGCCATTCTAACAGACATGTAATAGTAGAGCAGGAATGGCTGTAAGCCACTGAATTATTACTGTCAGCTTGGTGGGGAAACCTGTGACATAACAGAGGTGGCCAGTAAGCACTCCTTGAGTTGAGCTCATGAAATTAATTTTGACTTAGAAACCTTGCATGTGCTCAGATTTCAAACACCTACTGTGACAGTTCTGATGTAAATACCTATATTCCCCATTCAAACAATGGAGACCCCCAGCTGTGTGGCCTTGTTCCTGCTGAAGTTTTGATAAATAGTTAAAATGGATGCTGCATCACAGGTTTTTCACTTACACTCCATTGTGAAAATTTAATTATTTTCCAAAGAACGAGAAGCATCACAGAAAAACTGTGAACTACATAACCACTGAAAAAGGAGACTTGAAATTGTTGGTATTTAGTCTTCACAATTTGGTTACTAGCTCACATTCTACACCCAAGTTACCTTTCTGTTTCTGTGTTCATAATCCTTTGCCATGGGAATTTCTTGATCACCATAGAATCTCAGTATTTCAGAATGCTTCTATCTTATTTCATTACTGAATTGCTCATATGAGTGAACTGTCTCACAGATGTTCTGAAGAATTATTTGAATAGTCACAAAGTCTTCTGAAAATTTAAGGCTTTAAAAAATACAGCTCATGTTCCTGAAGTTCAACCAAAAGCTTGGGTATCAGTCTGATATTTTTCACAGACTTCTGTTACTTCTTCAGCCTAATTCACTTAAGGAGAATGATTATGCAGAGGGATCTGGACAGGCTGAATCAATGGGCTAGTGGTATGTGGTTCAACAAGGCTCAGTGCTATGTACTCCATTTGGGCCACAATAACCCCATGCAATGCTACAGGCTTGAGGAAGAACGGCTGGAAAGCTGCTCAGCAGAAAAGGGCCTGAGGGAGGTGGCTAACAGCCACCTGAACATAAATCATCTTGTGCTCAGGCAGCCAAGGCCAACAGCATCCTAGCCTAGAAATAGTGCGGCCAGCAGTGCCAGGCAGTGATTATCCCCCTGAACTCAGCACTGGTGAAGCTGCACCTCTAATACTGCATCCAGTTTTGGGCTCCTCATTGCAAAAGAGATATTGAGGTGCTGGAGCGGGTCCAGATAAAGGCAACAAAACTGATAAAGGACCTGGAGAATGAGTCTTATGAGGAACAGCTGAGGGAACTGAGGTTTAGTCTGCAGAAGAGAAGGCTGGGGGGTGGGGTGGGGCTTATCACTCTCTACAACTACCTGAAAGGAGGATGGAGAGAGGAGGTGGCTGATCTCTTCTTCTGAGTAACAAGAGATAGGACAAGATGTAACAGACTTAAGCTGTACCAGGACACGTTTAGATTGGATATTAGGAAAAATTTCTTCAACAAAAGGGTAATTGGAACAGGCTTCTCAGGGAAGTGGTGAAATCACCATACCTGGAAATGTTCTAAAGACATGTAGATGAGGCCCTCAATGGCATGATTTAGGGGTGACCTTGTGTCATGGGTACATAATTGAGTTTCTTGTCAACAAAAGATCATTCATGTGCTGCTGAAATATTAAAAAGTGTACAATCAGGTTTCCCATGATTCCATGAGTAATCAAATTTTGAAAATGCAGTAGGTATATTACAGCTTTTGTGGTTTGTCACTATTTGTTTGTAGGTTGTTTGGGGTTTTATTTCAAGTGTTTCTTTGTTCAGGAAAAGTAACTACTTTGGAACAACAGTTTGTTGGGTTTTTGGTTTTGTTTTCTTTTTTTTTTTCAATTTCCATTTGAGAAAGCAGTAATTAAAGCATAAATGGATCATTGAAACTTCTCAGTCCATGGGTCATGCCTGCACTTTGAGCAAAACTTTGTCACTCTTCAACTTGTGTTGATATAAAGGGGCTAAAATGTCATGACTAAGTTAAAACCATTTTCTAAAGTCAGATGAGGCAAACTAACAGAAGATGTGATATGACACTGTAGTCATCAATAAAAATTTCTACTGAATACAACAAAGACAGAGGGATCAGATAATGAAGACGGGATAGTGGAAGAAAAATCCACCAAAATAAATCCGTTTTAAAAGTAGAATAGAAGTAGGAGCATGGAAGCAGACCACCGAGGATAATAAAGGAGTTCACCTCCTATTTTACTTCTAGTCATATTGATTCCACACAATTGGAAAATAATTAGGTAGTTATGGTGGTTCTTTATGTACATTTCTATTCACATCCCAGAAATCTGCAGTCACTTAATACAACAGTGGTGGTGGAAAACAGAAGAGAACATTATCATTACTAAAAAAACCAAAACCAGGCCTCTGAAGACACGCTCCTTTTTTCATTTAAGTATGGATTGGACATTTTTGGAAAGCCAATATTCTAAAACAAGGAAAACAATAATGATATGTCAGCTGTTCTAAGAAAAATGATTCTGACAAAAAAAAAAGTTTCTGTCATGGAAAATAGTCTTGAAACCAGATTCTGTTGTTAGATTTATTAAGGGGTTTGGGGTTTTCCCTTCTTTCTTTAACAGCAATGTCGAAACTCAATTCCAACATTCAAATTGCAAAAATGTCATACAAAAATAAATATTGGTGCTGCTGAAAGAAGATGTTTTTGAAACAGTTGTATGGCCCAGGCAGACAAAAGCTCATCTTGAGCCTATTCTTAAGCATTTGAAACACATGGAATACATTTGAGATTTCTTCATGAAGTGCCACCAGCACATTAAATTCGCTCCAACTTTGAGGCAAACCCAAAAGCTTTTCTTTTTATGAGCTTCCTGACAGTTAAAATATGTTCTAACACACATACATATGTACATGTATACACTTAATGTATATGAAACTGGTTTTATATGTTGAAGCATGGTTTTGCCTAAATTCTTCTGGTATTCTAAAGCACACTTCTGAAGTCCTTAGTATTAGAGTAAAGGTGCCCTGGTGGTATATAAAGTTTGTTTTATTGATCAATTTGTTGTCTACCTTCATAGGAAAAAATGTATAGCAATCTCTTTGAGGCACCACATGGCAATTCCCAAGTTGTGTCTTCATTTTCTATCTCTACCACTGGCTTCATGTACAAGACTTGGCTGAATATTGAATCCTTTTGCTTTGTATAATGGGAATAAGATTTTTCTGTAACTGCAGGAGTATCCAAAGGAATGAGACAAGACCACATACTTACAAATAAAACAAATTTTGAAGGCAGCTTGTGGCTTTCTACAGTAGCATCTCTCTGTCCCAGTGCTGCTGAGAAGTCTTTCCACCCCCCCTGAGGACCATTTTGTTGCAGCCGCCTTCTCACTCTCAACCCTTGCTTCAGTTAGTGGCAGTCAGGTAAAAGAGTGTTAGGGGTCTACGCTCCTGGGGTTTTATCTGTCTTATCTACTTACTTTAGAAGATCCAGGCCATCATAAACACCTTCTTAGGCATTAACTTCTGCAAGTAGTAGATACATAAATGTCTTTATTGCTCTAAGTTCTTAGGGTATGGGCATAGCTTCACTGTATGTCTGCATGGTACATAAGGCACTAGGACTACAAGGCAACACTGGAACACTAGAGAAATAAAATAACAAACTTTATAATCAGACTAATTTAAAGGTCATCTGCAGTGGCAACAAGTAGACTGCAATTCTCATAAAATGAAGGTTGTCTTTATTTTTCCCTTGTGCCTCTCTTTATCACTTGACAAATACAACAATGTTGCTGTGTAATTTTGTTTAATGATTTTCAACGTAATATTTAGCACACTGCATCACTTTTTTTTGGTTTCTTTTATAAAATAATGTCAAAACACAGATATTGCACTGAATGTCTTGTGTTTGAGTATATTGAGGTATGCTTTACTAGCGTCTGCTTTAGCAGCACTGTTGCACTAATACATATGAAGTGATCTGACAAGAAGCAGGTCTTTGGGGTTATGATAGAAGAGAGTCATTTAAGCAAAGGAAAACATACTGATAGGAATAAGCGTATTTCCTACTTCTGGAATCCACCTGTGTCAGAGTCAAATACCAAACTGGGGCACACACTAAAGATCATGCTGGCAAGCAACCGGTGAATGAATAATACAGAAAACCCTCACTTCTGTGAAAATTTTTGCACACTGCAGCTTGCTCTTGCTATCTGACTTTAAAGCTGACTAATTTCTCTAACGTTTATAGGGGAAACTCAGCTTGGCCAGATCACAGAGGTGACTAAATGCATTGGGATATCAGTGACACTCTCAGTGTCAGAGCTATTCATCTGTGTGTACTGGCTAGGAAAAAGGTGACATGCCTCATGCCTCCTATGTTCTGTTTAAGATACTGGACTAATGAGTATCTGTGAGGGTTCACCTGAGATATAAGCAGGACTCACTCCATTGGGTTGGAGCAAAGGTAACCTGGTTCGTCTTCCTGTCCCAAACAATAGCTAGAAGCAGAGGCTGAAGGGAGGTTTCAAGAACAGGGCAAATACGTTAAATACTTTTCTAGCTGCTCTCCCATCCCCTCAGTTTGCATTATGTTTCTCAAGGAAGAAGAGCCAAGTGGACCCAGAGGAATGGAGAAATTACTCTTTTCCATGGAGTTGCATGTTCTACTTTGGGAAGGGAAGCAAGAAGAGAGAGCAGAAAAAAGGCATTAGCAGCAGCCATGTGTGGAAGAAAGAAAAGAATGGGAAAGAGTCACAGCGGGGAGCAGGAGCCTGCTGCTTGTGGAAGGAGGCAATGGGACTGTAGTGAGAACAGGCAACAGACGGTTTTAGTTCACTCGGTGACTTTCTTAGTCACAGCAAACTCTGCCCAGGCTCCTCTGGTGCCTAGAGGCTTTTTTATTCATCTGCTCCAGGGTCTGTCTGGCTGTTCCCTGGTCTGTTCCCCATCCAGACCAGACCAGAGGGGACTGGTAATTGTTGAGACTCAAAAAGTCACTGAGTGAATTAAAACCAAGCCTGGAAGCAGGGATTTGCTTGCAGAATACACAGGGTAAGAGGTAGCTATAAGCACTTCTTATTTCTGTTCCATTTGCCCTAATCACTTTGAATTTTGTCTACTTACAAAGCTAATTATCCTATTAGATTTTATAAAAAAATATGTTTTTATAGTGGTCATCAATTAGATTGCCATAAAAAGGTGTGCGTAGATCTAACATCAATCATGCAGTAATGCATTAAGCAGTATTAACACTGAAATGTAGCCATATATAATATTTGCTGTACAGGTCAACCTTGGTAATAAAAGATGCATGTAAAATGCAGTACTAGATTCTGCTCTTGGTTGCACCGGTGAATTTAAACACATCATTAAGTGGGTCAGAGGAAAGGTCTATTGATCTTTTTGTATCCCAGAAGATGTCCATTACAACGTAGAAGCCTTGAGTATGCTTGTCTGCTTTCTGATATAGATGTCTTAAGGAATATTGAGTCCTTTGCAGCTGTGGGCTGTCATTTACACCCTGCTAGAGAATTCTAATGGGAAATCTGTCATGGAATATTCTCTTCTAATTCTTCCTCTTTTTAGTGCAGTCAGTTTTCTCCACCAGCTGCAGCTCTCAAGGTACACTCTCCTGACATGTTACGACTGCTGTACTATGGACTCTTCACATTTGCGACAGCCTAAGCATTTCCAAAGTGCCAGTACTCTTTTTGAAAACTACACTAGCTTCAGAATGAAGCAGGAATTTTGTTCTAGTAAAGAAAGACTTTTGTTCTCATTCTCACTTGTTATTTAGTTTCCAACTAAATAATAGCAGAAGTATTCATGCTTAGTGACTCTTCTATTCTAGATTACTTGTAACAATAACAGTTCTTCCTTGATTGCCCTTTGAGGAAGATAGGCAACACATTCTCATTTACCCAAAAGACTTCAGACCTTCTTCGCCCTTCTGCTCTAGGAGGAACTTCCTTCTCTCCTATATGGTTTTATTTGCAAGCTGAATTTTCTACAAATGTAGCTAATTAAGGCTATAATTGCTGTCTGGAGTCCTTTGACCTTCTAGGTAGTCAGAGGACTTAAAAGATTTGTAAAACATTTTATGAAATCATGCATCCTGAGCAGTGTTCAGTATGGATTCAACTCTGGACCTTGAGTTCACATTTAGTTAAGCTATGTCTGTACTGCACAGCGTGACCTCCCGTATTGCTTTTTGACTCCTAACCAAAGGTCATGTAAAGTGAACATTTCTACGCTTGGATTGCCATTGCATAATAAATAGAACATGGTTATTCAAGGCAGACTCCACTATGGCCCACATCTGCATCTGAGAATGAGCCATTACTAGTGTGCATGATAAGCACATCATACCACCTCATCTGCTGCAAGTAAAGTAGAATTACCCACTGGAGAATCTAAAAATGCCAGTGGACAGTGAAGTTCTTGAGATGCAGTGGCCTTGGCCTTCATGCTCTATCATAGCATGCTCATATCATTCTGGGTATCTTAGCTATTGATCTTAACAGTAATACTGCGCTCATAAATGCAGTGAGATCTTTTTTCATCCTTTCAGGTCCAAGAATGAAATCAGTATGGCTTTCATGGGTGCAAGGGCGTATTATAGGCATTTGTGTTGCCATTGTCCCTATTATACCTTAAATAAAATATTGTAGAATTGAAGCAAGTTTTCAGAATTTGGTCTGGCTAAGATGACTCCAAGAGTCTTACCAATCTTTGTCAGAGTCTTTTTATCTTCTGATAAATTTAATTTTGCTTTTTGGTTTCTTGTTTCCATTGGGGTACCAGCTCAATTTACTGTGTTTTTTTGCCACCTCAAGGTTTCTGTCCTTTCTAGGCTCTTATTGTAGGTCTTTCCTGGCCAGGCCTCTAAATTTCCCGGTTTCAGCTGTGACATAGTCTTTATGGTTGCCTTCCTCAACTGCAGCACCTAAGATATTTCTTCTCACACTGTCAAATACTCTCCTTCCTTTCCTCCTTCTGCCACCAATTTAATCTGTTCTACAGCAATACTTTTCTCCTCATAACTGTTCTATTGCTATAGCAAATCTCACCCTGAACACAGCAAGACAAAGTATAGTTCAGAACAGGCTTCAGCCCTGAAATTTTCCTTTCATTTTTTTCTCCTGGAAATAAACCAGAAAACTAGCAACAGAAAAAACTCTTTTTCCTCCTTCCCCAGAAAACAGACAGCTCCTTTGTATCTAAGATGGTACTGTGCTGTTGGCACAGAATTTCCTGCTAACTAGTCCTTTGCTGAATAAAAATTATACTCCAGGCTCACTTCAATTGCCTAAACATAGGCATCTAGTGCTGTTTTGGAAATCATAGGAGCCTGGCCTCCAGCTACTGACTACCCAGAAGACCAAAGTTTCTCATAAGTCCTGGCATGCCTGCCAGCCCCATGATGACATTTTGATACTGCAGGGCACCTCAGATGGTACTGACCATATTTAGGTAACTGGATCATTTCCCCAGCAGCACAATTGTTCTGGGATGAAATGAATCACTTTCTGGAAGACACATCCTCTCCTTTGACTGAAGAGGGAACCAAACCTACTTGTTTACATAGCTAGTTTTCAGACAGCTATGGATGAGAACTACACCCTGAAACTATGCCATCCCAGCAAAATGGTAGATGACAGGGGCAGATGCCTGCCACGGCTAGCCTAATCCTGTTCCAGGAAAGAACAGCAGGAGAAGACAGCATATTGTGAAGCTAGCAAGTAAAAGCACCTATGCCACTGACCTGGATCTCCTAGAGGGCTCATACTCTGATTAATAGCATGTGCTAAAGCTGATGCTGTGGCAGTTTAACCCTGTGCTAGTTTTGATTATGTTAACTAGAGTATGATAGCACATGGTACTTTCATTTTCCTTATTGACCTGTTGTAGTGGTTTGACTTTCTTCAGATTAGTTCATTTTGTTTGAATGTCACAGTCAGCTTTTCTTCAGAGAAAACCTGGGCATATTTAACCATGATTATCTTCCAACATTTTTTTGCATTTGCTTTTTATTATACTGATTTGTGTTCCCAGTTTATCCATACCACTTTACTTTGGTTCATTCCCTATTAAAATAGTCTAAAACTTCCTGCAATAACATTCTCAAAGCATAGTTACTCAAAAAGGTTTTACTACAAAAGTTGCTGTAATTACTCCATTAAAATGACAATTGTACACTGCAGGGTTTGGAATGATTATTGAGGACTTCTGTAGCAATTTTAAATAAGAGTGGTTGGTTTGTTTGTCAGTTTATAATGTCCTTCTTTTATTGCCACAATCACATCTGCAAACAATAATCCTTCTATTTTGTCTCTGAGCATTCAGTTATGGTTCGTGAAAAGCTGCCATTTTATTTCTCTTTCCCCACTGCTCCCATCTTATAAACAACGCCATTATTTAGATTGTCTTTACTCTGTGATGTTTTCACATGTGCACCCTCATAGTATACACAACAGTGATTTCTCTAAAAACAGCTATTCCTCTTGCTGTTACAACACTTAACAAGTGTTAAGTGTTATAAAAGGATTTTAGTCAGCACCCTTCAATGGTGTGTTCATATGATCTCTTTTCATTTACAAAAAGACTTGCAGTGTTAGCAGAGTCACAAACTCTTTATTAGCACATACGGGAGTAAAGAGGACATACTAGATGCAGAGTGAGTAACACCGCAAAGCTGACAATGGTAAGGGCATGTGATCTGGATCTGCTCAGTCTGAGGCAGAATTGCTCATTTTGACTGAATTGCAAATTCTTCCTTAATGCTGATGCACATGCACAAGTTGAAATTATATAATCAGAGTATGTTTATACTGCACACAGAGATGTTACAACCTTGGTAAAATCCTAAAGGTATTAGTGCAAATACATAGAAAGCTTATGGTTCAGTACTGCTTTTTATCAGAAGTTATGCTCAAATTCTGTCTCAAATAATAAGCTGAAACTGAAAACAGATCAGAAACATGGAGACATAGAGACCAACTAAAATGAAGTTAGGCTGAGGCATTTTCTTTTGACATCTTATTATTGTTTATTTAGTAAATTCTGAACAAATTGCAGACTAGCATCAGTAGGAAAATATTTGTGATTGACTGACAAAAATATGGTTTTGGTGATGGAAATTCTGACTTAACCTTATACAGTAACTCATTTCCAGAAGCCAGCATTTTCAGCTGATGCATACCTTCACTATGTTGAAGCCCGGTTTCCTCCCTGTAGTCGCTGAACTAATTGTTCTGATTTAGGACTGCCTGGGGAAAAGAAACAACAGGTAAAAATGTATCTGGGACTGTTTAGCCATGCTTCCTGTATATTTTACTGGGCATCTTCATTGTTTGGTATCTGTAAACTGTTCTGAGCCAGAGTCCACAATGGTATCAACTTTTAAGCTGTTGTAAGCAGTGCAATGGTTAAGTACTGTTCATGCACTGAAAGCAAAAGAGCTGGCAGAGCAATGTCCTGTCTTTGCCAAGGTGACCAACTTTGCTCAACTAGCCCAACAACACTTAGTGCAGCTGCACCCTCCAGTACAGTCAGACCAGTGAAGCTCAGAGTTTGTTAAATTAGGAAGCTTAGAGAAAAACTTCCCTTCAGTGAAGTAAAAGGAGTCACTGAAAACCATCAAGGTTAAAAGTGAAATGTATATGAAATGAAATTTTGTTTAAAGCTTTATTAATAATAATTCTTCCAGAGCTCAAAGATGGCTTCAGTCAGAAAATAAGAAATCTAGTTGTTCTTCATAGGCTTACTTTGAATTTTCAGTGTAGCATGCAAAAAGGGTTGTTTTTCTTTTCAAAGGCCTGAACCTTGAGCACATCAATCCATTACTACTAGATGACTTCAAAGGTGGAATCTCCACAACTGGACTAGATGGAGAAGCTTTTTAGCTTCCTCAGCATACTGAAGCATATTCCAAAGTATTTGCGTTAAAGATCACCTGTAGAGCTAACAAAATCTCATCTGAAATGCAGATCTAGGGTAGCTGAGCACATATTTTCCAAAAGGAATGAAATGCCAAGTGTCTGATCAATCTTGACACCAGTCTTACTCTAACAGCTCAGTTCAACTGCAGAAACACAACACCAGCCCAGATTTAGGCTGTACAAGTTTTGTGCCGTCTGTATTCTTCCAAGATTTTAGCTTTGACAAAGGTAGGAGGAAAAATAAAGATTTCTTCCCTGTGTCTTATGACTTCCTTCACATCCCTTGGAAAGAAACTATGAAATTTTCAGGGCATGCCATTTAACCTGGTTTGCCCATCCTCAGTAAGCATCTGAGAGGATTATTCCTCTCTAATAAACTGAAATTAGTTGTTTGCTTGTCTGTTTGTTGGGAGATTGGGCAGAATTTGCTTTCCAGAGAAGTAACCATATTGTTTATGGGATATTTGCCTGAAACTTCTAGTTTCAAATGCATTTTTAACCACTTGAGCAATTTATTTAAAGGAGCAACGCAAGGCTCAAAATTTCTACAAACTAAATGCAGGGTTATGGAGAAAGACACAAATTACTAAGGAAAGGCAGGAAGAATTAGTTCCATTGCCCACAGTTGCATGGCTAGAAACTGTACACACTTGTCAGTAACCAGACCACATATAAATATCTCTGTATGCTATGTTCTTTGACCAGGAAAGTGTCCATGGGACAAAAGACAGCTCCCAGGAAGCTGAATTTCATTAAATTTGCTGCTCACAGAAAAGCTTGCTGTTATAAAGTAAAAGACAAAACTTAGAGAATAGGAGGAAAAACAATATGAAAGAGCATTATATAGTCTGGCTTTAGAACAATGGTCAAACTACTAATTTAAAACAGACTTTCTGTTCTTAGTAGTTCATAAACAGATAAAGAAGGAAAAGGGAAACTTATACTTGAAAAGCAGTGGACCTCTGTCCTGTCAGATGTGCACTTGAAGATGTGGATGATGACCCATTGGATCCGCAGCTTTGGTCTGGAAATCTCATAAAAGCACACTTTTCTTGCTATATTTTAGAGGCTGTCTGTTTCTGATATCAGCTGAACTGTAGAATTGTTGAGACCTGAACATTAAAATTCATGGGCCATGGAAAGGGTTTAATTAGTCACATTTAGACTCTCTAAAAGTTTATTTTCATTTACACACTTTGGATTTTCAAAGGTGCCAGTTTACAGAAAGAAGTTTTCTTTGAAAGGAGGAAACTCAGCTACGCACCAACACAACCTGGGTACCATGGACTTGCTTTAGAAGTAATATACCACTGAGTTCAGTGGAACTGGGGGATGGACACAATGTTTTTTCCACAACTATTTCAAACAAAGTATCAGGGCACTTGCTCACTTTCAGGCAGCAGATTTTTGAGCAGAAAAATTATTAATCTGGGGAGGACGAGTCAAATCCAATGAGACTGTTGAAGTCAGCAAGTGATTTTCTTCTGAATGTAATGGACTGGGAATCAAGCACACATTCCCTCCCTCTCAGGCAGAGCGACTGCAAGAAGCTGCCTCAGCAACTTCAAAATTTTGTTCTGAGTAGGAACAAGGAATGCAAGGAGGCCTCCAGAGCAGACAGGGAACCAAAATTCTTAGGCTGCACTGTCTCCCCTCTCAGAGGGCTTCATTCCAGGCTCTTGCCAAAACATATCTATTTTGAAGTGTGTTTTCCCAGATAATTTTTTACCCCTTTGAAGAAATCTGATGTAAAAAAATAAGCATAGTCCTGCGACGCCAGACACTCAGGTGGATATGACAGTGACATAATTATTTGGTTTATGCAAATTCCTCTAATCATTTCATCTACACATGTATTTTTATCTGTTAATATATTTTTGTTAGGAAACTTGGAGAAGATTTTCAGCTTCTCCCTGAGAATCTATTACACTATACATTTCATGTAGTTCAGCTATGAAGAAAAGTAGACAACAACTTTGATTATTCAACTTGGGAATACACCTGACCCACAAAACCGTGTTCTACATTTAGTCCCTGAACTATGGGAACTATGGGATTATTCACAAGTTTGAAATTAAGCATATGCTTCCACACATTGTTGGATCATAACTTAGAATTATGGCTGATCTGTGCCAAGATATATAGTTATTCTCTCAAAGAAATAGGAACAAACTACAACCCTTATATGTGGAGGCTAATATGAGCTTCCTTCACACTCAGAAAGGAAGATTGGGATTTGATTGAAACTTTTCTCTTATTCACTATTAGAGGAATCTATTGTCTTTTTAACAGCACATAATGTTTTCTGATATTATGTTACTGCAATTAGTAGAATTTAAGAGTTGGTTGGTGCCAACCTGATGAAGTTGAACCATGACAAGTGCAAGGTCCTACACCTGGGTTGGAGCAATCCCAGGCACAGCTACAGGTTGGGCAAAGAAGAAATTCAGGGCACCCCTTCAGAGGAGGATTTGAGAGTGTTGGTCAATGGAAAAAAAACCCATGAGCCTGCAGTGTGCACTTGTAGCCCAGAAAGCCAACCGTATCCTGGGCTGCATCTAAAGGAGTGTGACCAGCAGGTCGAGGGAGGTGATCCTGCCCC
>JAOEHX010052925.1:0-17231 GCA_025448015.1 Bolborhynchus lineola | reverse complement strand
CTCGAGACAGAAGGTGGTTCCAGCTGAAGCCGGGGAGGGGGGGGAAGGGGGAAGCAGGGGGGGAGAAAGAAACTGCTGTCTAAGTCTGGATTTCATCTGAGTCTCTCTTTCCTCCCCCCCTCTGCTCCCATGTGCCGCACGGCACGGGGGGATGAATGCTGAGCCTGTTAGCTCAGAGCTGCGAGCTGGGAAGAGGGAGGAAAATAGCCGAGCTCTTGGCATGGAGACGCGTTTCTGCTCTGAAGGTTGGCTCCTGAGTGTGTGTGTGTTGTGGTTGCGCTTTCTCTGCTTGCCAAAGTATCTTCCCCCAGCTTTTGCCCTCCCATCCTGCCCGCCTGGCCGGGCAGGAGCTGCTTGCGTGTCCTGTGCCCGTTCCCTGAGCTGGTGGCCGTGGAGCTGGAGTTTGCTTCACCACGCATGGAGGCATTTGGGTGGGGGGAGCACAGAAGGGGGTAAGCACAGGAATTAATAACTCCGTTTAATTCCCCAGCTTCCCTGCAAATCCCACCTAATGGTGCATATCTAAGTGGCTGCAAAAACTGCTCCCGGGTATGGCGAGCTGTTGGGTTGCGCTGAGCCGTTTCTGGGAATGCTGTGACTGTAACAGCTTCCAGCAGCAGGGAGAGGGGACGGGCAATGGGGCATCATCCATGAAGCTGCCTCTCTGCATGCCAAGCAGGACAGCCAGGATCAAAGAGGGAAAGGGAGGGGGTGTCTTTGCCAGATTTGCAGCCCAAGCGTGCTGCAGCCCGAAGGTGGGTCTTGCTCCTTCAGCCCCCAGCACAGCACAGCCCCGGGAGGCACAAAGCCTCTTCTGGGCGTTCCCAGCCGGCTGCTGGGCATCGGCGCTGGGAGGGAAACCACAGGGATGAGAGGAAGCGCTCAAGCCGGGGTGGGGTGAAACTGTGGGCAGGGAAAGCTGCTCCCGTGGCTGGCCTGGACCAAGGCCACTGGGTTCCATCTGGGGATGTGCTGAGAGCACCCGGTACCCCTGGGCGAGGACTTACCTGCAGGAGTATGCTCGGTTCCCCACCGCTTCTGGAGAGTGTGGTGGCACCTTCTCGTCCCTCTCTCCATCTCTCTTGCTTGTGCTTTCTCCTCTAGTTTGAGCCACTTCAAAGCATTCCTGAGAGCTGCTTGTAACTGGGAGCCTGGTGGGTGTTCCAGCAGCGCAGGGCTTTGGGCTGGACAACCTCTGCTGCTGTGTGCGGGTCTTGGCTTGGCTGGGATGTGTGGGGAGCAAGGGGTGGCAGGGGCTGTTTGAGCTCACCATGGTTTGGCCTTTCACATCTCTTCAGTGCAGCACTGGGTCCCCTTCCTCCCCGCAGAGGTGGTGGGGGGGTGGTGAGAAAGGGGACTCCCTGATGATGTGATTCAGGGCTCTTTCCAAAAGAGCATCCAAAGTGGGTTCTCTCAGCCCTTGATCTGCACATCGTGTTAAGCTGCTGCAGAGAGCTTCGTGTCACCCGCTCCCAGGGTATGCAGCACACAGGAACCCCATGGAAAAGAACAGCTCAGGCGAGTCTTTGTGCAAAGATGCTGGGAGCATAAGCATAAGCAGTGCTTGTGAAACATTGCTCCAACGTGGCCAAGCTGCAGGCAGGGAGGCAGGCAGCAGGTAGGGCATGCCAGGGGTGCTTGGTGGCTGGGGCCAGGAGTAAGTAAGGATGGTGTGTGCCTTCACCTGGGGTGATGGAGGCATGGTGAGGGATGATAAACACAGCCACTAAAGCATGAGTGGTTTGTGTGCTGTGTGGGACCCCACAGCTGTGCAGGTCATCTCAGTGGTGTTTCTGATACATGGCTCTGGCCTGAAATATGGGATGGGGAAATAGATGGGTCGAAGGGCTGATTTCAGGTTTTCCACACAGGTTCCTCCTTGGAGAGCTTGATGCATGCAGGTAAAGCTGCTCAGTTGCAGCAATGTGGGAGGGAATGCTAAACCCATGGAAAACTGTGTGGAAAAGGCTGTTCTGGGCATAAAAGCGACAATATCACAACGTCCCGCTCTTGCTCCAGGCCCATGGTGCAGCATGGATTCAGATGGTGAGCTGCTTGGCTCACACTGGTCCTTGCCAGCATGTGAGCAGGCTGTGCCAGCCGATGTGCTCCAAAGGTCTTGCAGGGCCTGGGGCTCTGGCACCACTGCGCTGGTGAGGATTGGAGCAGGGAGCAGACCTCAGCCTGCCCTGGGCTGCCCCAGCCATGCAGGCAGCAGGAGAGCCGGGGCTCTGGCGTTAGTGCCTGAGTGAAAGATGGCTTGGATGAAAGCAGATCTGTGCAGTGCTGGGGGCACATCCCAGTCGCTGCTCTGGCCCCAAACATGCCTTTAATTAATACTCTGCTGTGGGTGGGAATAGCTGAGTCCTGAGCTGAGAGTGGGGCTGGGGATGGGATGAGGCCACACCAGGGTGGGTGGGAATGGAGCCTGGCCTCTTCTTTGAGGGCTGCTTTCCCACAGCTGCTGGAGCTTGGCATGTCCTTTTAGGGTCTCCTCTGCTCAGCGAGAGCACAGGCTTTCTTGCACAGAACGGTGTTCTCCATCCAGGATCCTGTCTCTTAGGAAGACAAGGGGAAGCCGTTGAAGGTGAGAGGTGATGCTGTAGATCTGTGCTTGGTTCACTGCCAGCTCTGGAGCAGTGAGGGTCTTCCTCAGTCTCTGTACAAGGTACCAGTTTCAAGTGGTGCCTGTGGGTGCTGGTGTAACACAACCTCATATAACCTGCTGGTTCCTTTTAATCTGCTTCACCCGCCTCTCACACATTCCTGCAAGGTCACGCTTCATAAAAAGCCTTAGTTCTAAATTAATTTGTTTGCAGGCATCCTTCTCCAGCGGGTTTGTGTCTGACAGCTGTGCTCTGGGGCTGCTCTGATTCTCCCTTCTGCCCTTCTCCCAGCCTTGCCGGGTTGCTTTGGTGGCAGTGGCCTGGAGATGGCTCTCCTGTCTTTCCTTAGTGGATGGTGCTTTTCACTAGCCCAGATCTTTCTACAGTGCCTGAATTGTTAATGCTATGGGGCCTCCCACCTATTCTTAAAAGCAAAGGAAGGGTCTGTGGCACCCCAAGCAGTGGGATTTTGGTTACTGATGGGGTGATAGTATGGGTACAGCTGTAATGGGACAGGACTGATGTCCCAGGTAAATGACTAATGTCACCTTTGAAATGGCACTGTGAAAACTCATCTCAAGAGTTAACTCATGATGATGATGAGTAGGTGATTGTAACACCTGGGCTGCAGTGAGTGGCATGTGTGAGGCAGGGCCCAGCAGCAGGCAGCTGGGATTGTTGGAGGTGCTGAATACCAGGAAGGATGAGCTCTTTATTAACCCGCTGCTGAGCATTCTCAACCTGTCAGTTACATATCCACTATAGATACATTTGTGTGTACATGTTTGTACAGAGTTATCATGGTTTTACACCTCGTACTGCTCACCTCGACGATCCAAGCAGCAAGGAGACAGCTCCTGTTTGCAACGCTGCTTCATGGAGGCTGTGCAGGCAGCGGCCTTCAGGCTAAATGCAGCAAGACAGAGCACCAGCAATAGTCCTTGGAGCCACCTGGGAAGGACCCCTGGGCTGAGCAACAGGAAAGGGAAGTAGTGACCCTGTGTGTGAATGCTGAGGACGTGAAGGGCTGCTGGCGGCGAACGCGTTTGTGTCCTTTTTTCTGTGCTTGTGTCTTCTTTCTTTTTCTTAGTTTTAATTGCAAGTTACTCTTGTAGCAGGGCAGAGGGATTAGCGTTGCTCTGATCACTCTCAGCTATCCTGTCTGTCGCAGGTTTCTTGGTATCCCTATTATTTCTAGGAAACAGCAGATAAATGCCTGACCCGTTTCTTTCCAGTGCTGTTCTCACAGCTATACACCTTGTTTTACGAGCCAGTTTTCTTTCTGCTCTGGCTTGCAGCACCTCATGCATGTGGAACATCTGATGAGGCATTTACAGTCTGTGTGGTTCTACCTCCCATTTGCTCCCACTACATTCACCCAGCCTTGGCATCCAGGGACACGTCTCTTCCTCTCCTGCCTTTGCTGGTGGCTGTTGGCCTGACCTTAACCCTCCCTTCTGCTGTCAGTGCCCCACTGCTTGTGCCCCTGCCTGCTGCTGACCCCTGTGGTCTGCTGCAGATTCTCCCCAAGTTTCTTGTTGAAGCCTTTACCTTCACCCTGGATGATCTGTAGGAACCTGTTGTGGCAGGGGGCTCGGCTCAGTTAACAGCCCATGGTCCATGCAGGCCCTCTCTCAGGGAAGGGTTTGGGTTTCAGGGGCTGCAGCCCCTGCAGACAGTTGTGCTCACAGCATGCTCCACGCTGCTCCCAGCCCACTGCTGGCCGCCTGCTCCTGCCTGGCCAGCAGATGCATTCCTGCATTTGTCTGAGGCCTTTCAAGGTATGAAGCATTATCCATTTCCTGATGGCTGCTCTTAAATCTGCTGGAATTGCTGTTCATCTCCATTTTAAACACAATCCCATTGTGGGGCGCAGCTCATCTCCTGCCTGGCAGCACAGGTAACACTTCCTGACACCACTCAGCAGATACCTGGACTTGGCTCGCCTTGGGGCAGGAGCTCCTTTGCTGCCTGCCCTCCTGCTTTGTGCTTCTCTGCATGACCTGGAGCCTCCCAGCAGAGCAATTCCCATGCTGCTGGGGTGAGGGAGGACATTTCTCATGCAAGTGAGGGCGCTTCCAAGGTCCAGCATACCATAACGCTGAGTAGGAGCAAGTACGTAGTTAGGGAAGTATGTCTGGGTCAACACATGTCTTCTGTTGCCTTAATGATCTCAGAAGCACTATATCTATGTCCTGTTGGCTTCTCCATGTGGTTCTTACAGCTATAACTAATGGACAGTCTGTTAGAGAGCAAGGATGGCTTGTGCTGTGAGTGCTGCTCTTGGGCTTGGGGCTGTACAGCCGGACCCTGGCATCATATGAGCAATAGGGAAGGTCCTGATGGTCAGTGAGTCCCATTCTGGGAGCAGTGTCCTGAGAAAACATAGGTGACATTTCTTGCTCTGCCTCAGGTTTTCTGTAAATCCCTGGGGAGAGGTATTTGTGCTTCTGTTACCCTTTGATTTCAGGTAAGGATCTGTTATATGGGTCTCTGTGCTGAAGCTTTCCATAGGTGAAGGGGTGTGTTCATGGGATCTGAAGCTGCTGCACCCATACTACCAGTGCTTGATGGCAACTCTGGACAGCCGATGGAGACAGCATCCTTCACATACATGCTTAACCAACGTCCATAGACAATGACCGCTTTCCACTGAGTTTCTTGGGCTATGCCCATGTTCCTTCCCAAGACCTTGTTTTTGCAAGGGCAGCTTAATTCCTAAGATCCAACACTGAAAACTAACTTCCTTGTGGTCATCTCTGAGTGGGATACAGCATCCCCTCTGCCTCTTCCCTAGTGCTTCAGGCTGTTATTTGTCCTGTGTTACCAGCTGGGTGCCACATCCCTGGCACAGGAAGACTGTGAGACCTTTCTACTGGATGGAGCTGCTGTTTGCATGGCAGAGGAAGTGAAACAGCCCTTTAGTGTAACATTCAAGAGAATGGTTGTGACTTGGGGTGAATGGGCACGATTTTACAGGTGAATAACATGCATTAGTTTTACAAGTACTAACCACATAATAAACCTGACAGTGCGTTTTTCATAGTTACAGAACAGCGAAGGTTGGAAGGGACCTCAACACATCACCTGGTCCTGGCTGCTGTGGGAAACCTCCAGCTCTGGGGGCTCTACCGTGTCCCTGGGGAGGTTGTTCCAGTGATTGGTTGTTCTCACTGTAAAAAACCTTTCTTGTATCAAAATGAAGATTCTGTTTATGTTTTCCCCTTGGCCTGGTCCATGTCCGTGGGAAGATGGTGTTACACAGACAGGTCTCACAGTGGCTAAGCATCTCTGCTGAAGGCAGAGCCTTTGTCAAGGTGTGTTTCATAGAAACACATGAATCATAGAATGGTTTGGGTTGGAAGGGATGTTAAAGCTCATCTGATTCCAAATCCCTGCCATGGGCAGGGACACCTTCCACCACACTAGGTTGCTCCAAGCGCCATCCAACCTGGCCTTGAACACTGCCAGGGATGGGGCCTCCCTGGTTTGAGTCCATCAGGGTGGCTTAGGGGACAAATGGAAAGAGTTCAAATCCTGAAAGCTCGGCCAGGGATGCTTGCTTTGAGGGACACCTAGGAAGCTGGAAGGCATCTCCTGGAGAATGGAGTGGTGTGAAACTGAAAGGTGGGAAGCCTGGATCAGGACTTGGACCCAGGCTTTATGCCCAGGGCCCATTTCTGCTTTACCATCAGAGTGGCGATCAGCGTGTTGGGCAGAGCTGCATAGTGGTGTGGGTTAAGGCTGCTGGTGGTGCCCGGCTCTGGGATTCTGTCTCTGTGCCACTCACTTGTGTGAGTTGCAGCTAGTCACAAGTTCCCCCCATTTCTCTGTTTTTGAGATGTTAGTTTGGACTCTGAGGTTGGGCAGGTCCTTGTTTGATATCAGGGGTCCTGTGTGAGGATCTGTATCTCTGCACCTTCCTCAGAAGCACCTGGTGCTGCCCAAGTCCTTGAGCTGTTGTACCAGCTCCTCTCTGAGTCTACCCAATCTGTAAGCAAAGAGTGTTCAATATCTTCTAATGTAGCAGTGTTGAAAGGAGAGCACTGTGCTGCTGGTACCCTGCTGCCTGCTCCGCTGGAACCTGGCCTGGGAGGCTCATCCAAGACCATGGAAGTGCTTTTCCTGCCCTGGGGTGTTTTTTGCAGACCACTCTGTTACTGATGTTGCTGTGACAGAGCTGTCAGGACCCCAGCTCTTGTCAGAGATTTTGGGTGATGGCTGCTGGGGATGTTCCTGGAGACAAGGTCCTGCAGAGCGAATTGCCTGGGGCTGCACGAGCCATCAGCTCAGATCTTCCCCAGTCCAGAGTCCTGTTTCCTTGACTACTCTGCCTGTAAAGAGGCTTTTTGAGCTGCTGCAGATGGGCCTTTGCAAACGAAACTCTCTGCTGCTTTTTTAGCACGTGTATGGAGGGGATTCCTGCTTAGGAAGCATCTAGGTTGGCTTCACAACCACCTGAACGCCTCTAAGAAGTAGGTACCTGCTGCAGCCCGATGACTGAGCTCCCTGGACTGACTTTGCAAGGCTCTGGGGGGGTGGAGGAGGGGTTGTCATTCTGCATTTCAAACATAGAGCAGAGGCTGTATTCTCAGACACTGGTTTCCAGTGGGCTACAGGCAAACATCATCATCCCTAGAGCCTTCATCTCTGACTCACAAACGACTCATCCCCATCCCCAGAGGTGCGTGGGTCTGGGAATGGGGTGCCCGGGTCTGGGAACGGGGTGCCCGTGGGCCGGGATGAGCCTCGGCCATCAGGTCCCAGGGCAGGGCAGGGCACGGTGCTCCCCCCGGGCAGCGGCGCTGCTGCAACGCGCGCTGGGATGCTGCGGCGTGGGAGAAGGGGGCAAATCCCAGCGCCGGGGCTGACAGCCGCGCCGGTGCCGTTAGGTGGCGGTGTCCGCTTCCCGGCTGGATAAGAGAGGAGCCTCAAGTGGGGAATGCGGGGCCTCAAACCCCTGCCCGCGATCCCATCTCTCGTCCCAAGCCCCGGCGCTTGCGGGTCCCCCGGGAGCTCCCCGTGGAGCTGGAGCCTCACCTCTGAAAGCAGGCACGGGACTGAGGTTGTGTTCGGCTGTAAGAAGGCAAACAACTACTAAATAACTGCTGAGGATTGCAGCAGAGGATGGGAAATTCCAGTATGTGTGTGCATGGAGGGGTTTGCTGCGGCTGGAAAACTGGACAAATCCAGGCCAGGTTAGACGGGGGCTGGAGCAACCTGAAGGTGTCCCTGCCCATGGCAGGGGGTTGAAACTGGATGAGCTGTAAGAGCCCTTCAACCCAAACCAGTCTGGGATACTGTGATTTTATTCAATGAAAACAGATGCTTCTCACTACATTACTAAAAGCATCTCTGTGTACCTCTCCTAAACAGATCCACTTTTTGGCACAGCTTTTATTTACTAGTGAGTCAGGGTTTAGACTGCATGGGGAAAGAATGGTCTAGTGCCAATTAGAAGCTAGGCTCTTGGAGTCCTTTTCTTGCTCTGTATCCTTGTGTAAATCATTTAACACTTGTGTTTCAACTTCCTATGTGGAAAATGAGGTAGATAATTTCTGCTTCTCATAGGAGCTTTGTGAGTGCCTATGAGCACTCCTCATAGCAGAGACAGCTGTGAGGGATTTGTCATGATAAAGCTGGGAATTTGACCCGTTTGAGATGCCGGCACCTCCATGCAGGGCTGGGATGAGGCTCCCTATGGGGTAGTGTCCTAGGTTTGGCTGTAACAGTTATTTTTCTCCCTCTTAGTAGCTGGTGTAGTGCTGTGCTTTAGACTTCAGCCAGAGAACAGTGCTGATAACATGCTGCTGTTTTAAGTTGTTGCTCAGTAATGTTAACTCTGATCACGGACTGTTCAGTCTCATGCTCTGCCAGTGAGGAGTGGCATGGAAAGCTGGGGGGAAGCAGAGCCAGGACACCTGACCCAAACTGACCAAAGGGGTATTGCATACCATAGCACATCATGCCCAGTATAGAAGCTGGGGGGAGTTACCCAGAAGGCTCAGATCGCTGCTCGGGTCTGGCTGGGTATCGGTTGGTGGGTGTTGAGCAATTGTATTCTCTTCCCTTGTTACTTCCCTTGTCATCATTATTACTGGTGGTAGCAGCAGTGGTTTGTGTTGTACCTCAGTTACTGGACTGTGCTTATCTCAACCCATGGGGTTTACATTCTTTTGATTCTCTTCCCCATCCCTCCTGGAGCAGGGGGGATGAAGAGGGGAGTGAGGGAGTGGCTGTTTGGTTCTGAGTTACCAACTGGGCTTAAACAGCTGCAGGTGGCTGCAATGGCTGGTTCTAAATGGAGATGTAGGGCTGGGGAGTTCACACTGGATCCAGCTCTGCTGAGGAACATGGACCAAATAGTAAGATTATGGGTTTTATTCCTGAGCCACGAAGTCTGTCCCTCAGTCACTGTGGGCATGGCAAATGCAGGCACAGCTTCCTCCT
The DNA here is from genome assembly GCA_025448015.1 of Bolborhynchus lineola. Taxonomy (NCBI): domain Eukaryota; kingdom Metazoa; phylum Chordata; class Aves; order Psittaciformes; family Psittacidae; genus Bolborhynchus; species Bolborhynchus lineola. The sequence continues at coordinate 8,175 of JAOEHX010052925.1, read as the reverse complement.
GAGGGACTCTGGTGCTGAGCAGTGCAAACCAGTGCCATGTTCACAGCTGGAGCATCACCAAACACCAGCTTACACATCCTCTTCTCTGCTCCGTTCATCAGCGAGAGCTGACTGTCCTCTGTTCACCAGGGAGATGGAAGGGAACATTTATCCTTCTCCACTGTCTTCTGCTGGTGACCTTCAGATGAAGTCATTAAATATTCTCCCTCTCCCCTAAGTATGACAATCTCCTGGTCTGGATCCCCCAGTTTGCCCCCTTATTTCCTCCCTGCCCCCCAACCCTGAAGCATTTAGCAGTTTTAAATTATTGATTTCTTCCTCTAGTGTGGTTTCTCTTGGCTCTATGAGGTCAGTGGGACTTGGAGCAGCAAGGCTGGAGTTGCCCCTCCAGAAATGTTCATCAGGAGGGCTCATGTTGACTGATTTATCAGGTTAGTGGCAATGCAGGCAACCTCGAGAGCAGATGAACTCTTGGCCCAGGAAAGGGTGATCTTCAGCACACAAAATATTGTGCATTTCTTTCCTCTCTCACATTTCTTTATTCCATTCAAGGAGAACCGATCAATCTGAATGTCAGTGGCCTAAAAAGGGCTGGTTGACATCTGTATTGGCAGCAGCTCTTCAGGGAAGGAAGTCTGGTTGACACTGTCATGTTGGTTGTGTTTTGGGATGTTGTTGTTGGGTTTTTTTTTCCAGAACATGTGACAAATTCCCGATGGGTGGAGAGGGAAAGTGAGCTATGGAGACTGTGTGTGTCGTGCTCTCGGCTGAAACACACCCTAGGGAAGGCATATCCTCCATAAGAGGAACGGTAGTATTGGCCACGAACCAGGAAACCCTTCCCTTCCCACTGCCTGTGCAGCAAAGACCTGAGTGCTGTAGGCATCATTTCCATCCAGAAAGGCTGTTCCTGGTTCCTCTTTTTGGATCTCTTCACCCCTTGGAACACCCCCTGCAGTGGCCTTTTTGTGCAGGTTGTGCTCTGGGGTGGTCTCTCCTTTGCTCATCAGTTTTATCCAGCAGACTGGTGTTACTGGTGATGCTGGGCTCTGTACTGGGACTATTCACTGACTGTGCTGTAGCAACTTGGGGGGCGTTGCTAGATCTTGTGTGGTACTCTCAGTGTTGGCTGAGGTGTGTGGTTTGGATGCCTTCTCCCAGCCTTGTTCCAGAATGATACAGCAGGAGGCATGTCATGGCATTGGTCTTGGTTTGGTACAGATACACACATGTGCACTCAGGGCTGCACAGAAACTGGGGTGCTAAACCAGCCGGTTTATCCCACAGCTGATCACCACGTTGGTTAAGACCCACCTCTGGTGTCCTCTACTCACTTCTGGTGCTGCTCCACAGCCCCCTCAGCGTCTTGAGGCTACTCAGAGAGCAGGGCCCTTTGTCTGCAGCTGGAGAGGAAACCTAATCTTGCCCTGTACAAAGGCAAGAAGGTGGCAGCCATCAGCGCAGGGCCCGAGGGGTGGAAGAAGGGGATGTGCAACAGCGGGGGATGCTGATGCGGTGTACTCATAGGAGCTAAAGTGGTGTGGGGCAACTGCATGGATGGGAGTATTGCAGACATGGGAGGAAGAAAAGATGGGCTATTTTGGGAAAAAGAGGAGCCAAGAGGCAGAAGGAGCAGTATTGGAAGGACTCTGTAGCAGGACTCAGTCTGAGCTCCCCTTTTCTTGGCTTGATGCCCTCAAACCCCTCCTCTTGCTGTGAATAGTGTTTCCTTTTGCAGTTCAGCAGAGACCCAAACCCTGCTCCATCTCTGGTGAAGCTCAGGCTTGCCTGCTCAGCCAAGCTCTGCTCATCTCCAGACCCTGTGCATAGCAAGAGGAGGTTTGTTTTGCTGTTGGTCACCCGCAGAGTGATGCAGATCCCTCTGTGAGTCTCAACAGCAGCAGGCAGCGTGGTCCCCACCCCTCCTCATTGCCAAGGATTCATTGTACAGCACTAAGCAGCTATCAGAGCTGCTTAGTCCTTTTCTTTACTGAGCTTCCTCTTGTCCAAGGCTGCCTGTTGTGTCGGTGGCCACCAGAGCCCTGTTTCTGCTGGGACCCCTCTTTGCCCTGGCAGCAACACAAACCATGGGAAATCCGGCCCTGTGTCGGACGCAGTGTTCAAAGCACCTTGGCTGTGCTCAGGACATTCTGCTGACAGATCTTCCCATGGAATAAAAAGTGCTGGCTGCTGACACACAAATGTGAGCTTTTACTGTCAGATTTCACTGCTGCTGGTTTATAATCCACAGGGCATGGTGGGGGTAAAACCACGGATAGGTTTAGGGGACAGAGGGTGTATGAACTTGAGCAGAAGTTCGTGTTGTGTTTTGAGTTGAAGTTGGGGGTGCTGCTTTTTCCAGCTGCAGTGATGCCTGCATCCTTCAGGAGCTGAGGCACAGGCAGCTGGGAAGGAAGTAGGACTGTTCCCTACTTGCTCCTGGCTGGCTGAGGTACTCAAACTGCCTCTCACGCTTCCTTCTCTGCTTAAAGAGTAAATAGGAACTGCATTAATAAACCATGTAGGTCAGCAGTGTCTGTGGGATGAATAGAGGGTGGCAGGATGTGTGAAAATGGCTCAGATGGCTCATGAGGCTTGGAGGCATCACCTCTATCAAAGCCCATGTACCTCAGCTGATCCCACCTCTGACTGCCCAAGGTCCTCAGCTCCCAGGAGCTGCTGCATGTTTCCTTCCAATGGCTTTAGATCTTGACTTCCAGGTCCCTCACTTGTCTTTGCATTGATGGTTTAAGTATTTTCCTTGTCTGTAGGAAAATGAATTAATGTGAAGAGCTGCCAATATCTGTAAAGCTGCTTTCTGAGGCAAGCTGCTGCTCACAAACGAGATTTCTTTTAAAGCAGATATGTCAGATCCATCATCAAAATAACCCATCAAAATATCCCCTTCCTAGCACTCTCATTCATATTGCATGGACCTGAACAATAAAGACAGTTTCAGTCCTTTTCCTGGCTTGGAAAAGAAACTGCTTAAAAAAGCGACAACAAACCTGGTGTTTTCCAGCGGAGATGCAGGATTTGCTCCGTGCGGAGCTGGTCGCTCTTGGGAAGTGCTGGAAGTGGCCATTCAGATTCAATACCCTGCTCATCAGCTGTATCTGTCATGAACAGGAGCATCTTAGCTTGCAAGGACTTTGTTTCCCATAAAATAGAAAGTTGCCCTTTTAATATTGAGAGTTAAGGGCAGATTCTGGTCTGAGATGGGCTGTAAGAGCTCCAGCAGCTGGAAGCATATTCCCCGGCAAAACTGTTGCACTTGGCGTTTTCCTGGGGTTAGATAAACATCCTTGTTGTACAGATGGAGCTGGGACATGCAATCTGCAAACTGCTGACACACCCTTGCAAAATGCAGAGCTGCACCAGGAGCTCCGAGATGTTGGGGTGGGATGAGATGGGAACCACCTTGGGCAGAGCAAAGCTGCTGGGACCCTGCTGTGGGGTTTGTGCTATGACTTCAGCTCAGCCCAGTGCCTGCTGCTGCTGAAGAAGTTGCTGGGAGTTGATTCAGACACAGCAAGAAGCTCAAGCCAGCAGGGCTGGGGTACCTACACAGTTATCCTCAGGAGTGCTCGCGTGGCTCCGCCTGATGTCTTTCACCTTTTTCTGCCTTCCTAATCTCCTCTTGGCAAATGTGACTTCCTATAGGTTCAGGATGCTGCAGGAGCTGGACCTTCACACCCACTGCAATCAGGTTTTTCTCTCTAGGAAGAAGTAGGAGTTGAGTTTTATCTCCATGCTGGCAGGGAAAGGAGGATGCCACACCTCCAATAGCTTCTGGGGGCTGGGTGGAGGGGAAAGTGGAAAAGCAGGACATGGGCTTTGAGGAGCTGTGTTCCATGGGCTTGCCATGAAGCCATGGCACTTTGAGATTTCCAGAGGCCCTGAGGAAGGGGTTTCTTTGAACTCGGGGAAGTGTCTTCCCAAGTGCACTTACAGGAGTTTGACTTCTGCTGATGTTGTCCTCTGCTCTGCAAAGATAAGTGTTTGGTGTCTGTGTTCTTGCGCTGTTGTGAAGCTGACTGTAATCAGCTCATGGTTGACTGAGCTGAGAGACCAGGAGCTACACAAACCTGCATTTTCTGAAGCAATCAGCAAAGTTGCTGAGCGATGCAAATCAAAGTGACAGCCAAATCAAGGCACATTCATTAGAGATGAGCACTCAGGCTTTATTCTGGGAGTGCACCAACGTGACCAAAAGTGAACCTGAGTGTCCCAAATCTGATGTTATCCTCAGAAGACCAAGAACAATTTGATGCTCTTACTGGTGTGTTTGTGCCTCAGCTGATGAGCAACTTGATATGGTTGGTGAGGCTGTTCCTTGTCCACAGAGCAGATCTGGGACAGCCCCTCTCTGCGGGGCGCACAGAGGATGTGGTACAAGAGGCTTCTGGTGGTAGGATGTCCCCCAGGCTCTCCACCCTCAGAGACAGTGAGCACTAATGCGTCCTCTGGGCAGGGTGGAGAAATGGGTCTTCGTGTCAAAGACACTGTTCAGATGGGCCTCATCAAAGCTGCCAAACACAAGCTTTTAGCCACATCTGATGTGAGGGTGCTGTAGCTGTGCAACACCTCTGGCTTCCATCTGTGTGTTAAGCTCGGATGGAGGGGTTTAATGAAGACAGGATGGAGGTTTCACTGAAGAGCAGGACAGCACAGAGTGGAATTTACAAATGAGCCCTGACATTCTGCCTCCCTGCTCCTGCCTCACCTAAACCCATGGATTATAGGAGATAGATGAGGTGAGCAGATTTTGGTATGAATGTGGCTGGCAGCAGACACAGATCATGGATTAAACATGTATTGAAAGAAAAGCGCTTTCTTGAGGCAGACATAGAGGGCTGCTGTTGCAGTGCAGCCCTATTCATCTCCAACTCTGATGCCAACATCATTATCAACGTGTTTCTATGAAGCTTGGCTGCAAAATGGCTCATCCTCCTCAAGATTTTTAAGCAAGTCTGTAGCTTTACTAAATACTCCTTTTATTGTGCTGCCAGGGGCTCTCTTAGAGGCCAGTAAAGGAGGTGGCCTATTTGGCCACAGTGATAACTTAACTGGAGGTTCAATTCCCACATGTCTTAAATCTGTTTGCAGACTGGCAAGTGACCAGGTGGGCACCTCTTTCTCCAAGTAATGGATTGCTCAGGTGCAAATCAGCCTCTGGCTGCTTCCACAATGCCTGGCTTACCAGAGCTGCGCAGGAGCATGCCTCTGCCATCATGCTTGCAAACCTTGCCAAGTGCCAGGGCTGCGCAGGGAATGGGGGGCACGGGGACAGCCCAGCCCTGCTTCTGTACAGTGTCACCATCCTTGGCTCTGAGTACACACCCAGAGCTGCTCCGGGGCGTTAGCACATCTCTGCAGTGTACGGAAGAGCTGTCCATCCTCCAGCTGGCAGGCAAGGCTCTCCCAAGTTACAAACAAGCACCATGGAAAAAACTTGCTTGGCAACCACTTGCTGAAGTGGAGCTGGAGCTGCAGATGAGATGCCCCTGGCAGGGAACGTGCGGACTTGTGGCTGGAGGATGGAGCTGGTGGCAATGGAGTGATTAAGGGTCCTTCTTGTAGGAGGATGTTGCTGATATGTCAAAGCATGTGTCTCTGCAGAGGAGCATTCCCTGGGGACGCAGGCACTGGATCAAGGCAGTGGGGCGGCTTTATTTGACTCTCAGGAATGTTGTCTGGTTGTTAAACGACCAAACTGGGGGTACTGTTGTGCGGGGGGTTTTTTCGGTGGAAAAGGAAGGTATGTAAAGACAGAGCTCTGGCAGTTTATTTCCCTTTCTTAACATAAACATGGCTGTGTTGGTCTGCCCCATGGATACTTGTCTGGGAAAGCAGTATCCCTTGAGCTTATATCCACTGCCAGTCCCTGCTGAAGGAGAAAGGCTGATGCTTAACGCATGCAGTGCTTTCCTCCTGCCATTCCTTTATAAGGAAAAACATTTCAGATTTAGTTTCTACCTTATTTTAACTTCTTCTAAACAAGAGCAGTTTAATTCTGATGGTGGAACATTGAGTCCAACACTCCCTTGCCTGCTGGGCACTGACACTGCAGATTAAGATGAAGTATTAACAAAAAGCTGAGCTCACCGGACAGTGGTGTCTATGGTGGGGAAGAATGGCAAGTGAGCACAGTATGAGCTTGTGGCTTGGCTTAGTATGATGGCAGTGGCCGCATCTCATCAGAAAGGGGACTTGCCCTGTTCCCCTTTCCCTGCTGGGCTTGGCTGCAAGGGCTGCAAACAGAGGACAGGCTGTGTGTGGGAAGACATAACCCATCCCTGTCTGTCACTGCAGGGAGCAGGTCCAGCTCTGCTCATTCAGGACATTTGGACTCTGCTTCCCTCATTTAGACACAAAGGGCTCAGAGCTAATTGCCTGGCAGCCTGCAGCAAGATGCTTTGCGCACCGGCCCAGAGAAGGGCTGTCCCCCGCGCTGATGGCAGCGCAGAGGCTGCTGAAGCGTCTCTGAGTTTTGCCCTATTCCAGGACCCCCAAACTCAGCCTCCTCCGGGGTTTGACTGTCCTGTCTGCTGGGGAATTGCCAGCAGGGAGTTTCTCTCCCCCTGCCTCCCGCCTGGCTCGGTGCCGTCTCTCTCGATGGCTGGTACTCTGCCCCCAGCGCGCTCCTGGGCCTCTTTCCTATTTAGGGCAAACACTGGATGGCCCCCGCTTTTGGCCGGCTTGCGGCACGGCTCCCAGCTGATTGCTCTTCTTTTTTAGATCCTCTTTAGTTTCTGCGGGCTGAAATCCCCAGCGCCCCCCCGCCGCCCGCGCTGGCTGCGGCTCCTGCCGAGAGATGGCTTTTGGAAAGCTGCGCTGGGGCAGGCGTGGATAGGGGAAGCCCAAGTGTTGACCTGCTCTAGATGGGGCTTGGTGTTGACAGTCTCTTCTAGCAGACAGGGAGAGCCTGAAGATGGTGGTGACAGCATCAGGCCCCTCCTGAAGTGATCGCAGCAGAAACAAGTGCCCTGCAGCAGGGAACTTGCAGGCATGGGGCTGTGCAAGGGTGAGAGTGGGGCAGAAGGGGTTGAGCACGTGAAAAGGAAAGGAAGTCAAAGGAAATTTCCCTAAAAGCTAGCATGCTGAATCAGTTTGATTTGGGGTTTTTAACCTTAAATCAACTGTGCAACTTTCCTTCTTTGGGTCCAGGCTGACCCATCTCTTTCCCATCTGCATTCCCCAACCCCAGGAGTTCCATGGCACCAGTCCTGCCTGTGTTGGACTTGCCAAGGTCTCCTGGGAAGCAGAAGTGCAAGTGGTGGAGCTGAGGGCATGATTTCCCTGACCAGACCACCACAGGATGATACTGGGGCACCCAATTCCCATCCACATGGAGATGGGAGCACACAGCCCATGCATATTGGTAGTGATGCCTACCCACTTCTGCACCCTTCCTATCCCTCCGTGGTGGAGCTGGAGCAAAGTGGAAACCACCAGCAGTGCTTGGTGCTGTGTGGATGCTGCTGGCCACACCTCAGCATCCCTGCTGGTGCTTTCGCTGCCATTTGCCAAAGCCTTGAAAAGGAAAGGAAAATTGTGATCATTCTTCCTTTCCTTCCTTTCCTCCTGCCCTTGTGTCCTCCTCCCACTGTGTCCCAGCTGCCTGGAGGAAGCTGAGGGGGTGTGGGGTTGGGAATTGTTCTTATCAAACGGGTTGATGTCAGAAAGGAATAATAATAATAAAACACTCGTGGTGGTGTGCAGGGAGCTCAGGAGGTGCTGCTGCTCCCGAGGCCTGACCCGAAGCTCCTGGTGCTTCCTGAGCCCTTACACGGAGTTTGAGGCTCTTTGTGCTGCAGCAGATTTTGTTGTGCACCTGAAATATCTCAGGGAAGGTGGGAGAAAATAATGGGGGCTGGTGCAGGGAGCGCGAGCTGCTGGAACCCGCTCTCTGAGGAGGGGGGCAAGTATAAGAAAAGCAGGTTTCCTGCATGAGCTGGTGTATTTATGACTGGAAAGGTTTGGGTTGAAGAGGTCGTGAGCGGGCGGCTGAGGGAGCAGCAGAGGCAGTAGCTCTAAAAGCCTCTTTCCCAGCTCCTCCTCTGCTCTGCAGCGGGGACAGGAGGGTCCCATGGGTGCTCAGTGGCCCCTTGTGATAAGAGGGGGATGGTGAGCACTGGAGGGGTGCAGAACAGCTGTCATATGCACGCGGGG